>CAUDMG010002538.1:1175000-1242500 GCA_958450375.1 Homarus gammarus
AGGGGATGGAGTGGGGGAGGGGAGGGAGAGGAGAGGGGGGAGAAGAGGGATGGAGAGATGAAAGGGGACGGAGAGAGGGAGGATTTCCGCAGACCAGCCCGCAGCCGCCGCCACCCACTTGTTCGTGTTCTGCCGCAGGCGGAAACAAGAACATCATTTTGGTGACAGCGACGTAATGAATGCTTCGAGGACATCATGTAGGCGACGAGGACATCATGTAGGCGACTAGGCCATCATGTAGGCGACGAGGCCATCATGTAGGCGACTAGGCCATCATGTAGGCGACTAGGCCATCATGTAGGCGACGAGGCCATCATGTAGGCGACGAGGACATCATGTAGGCGATGAGGACATCATGTAAGCGACGAGGCCATCATTTAGGCGACAAGGCCATCATGTAGGCGACGAGGCCAATCATGTAGGCGACGAGGCCATCATGTAGGCGAGGAGGACATCATGTAGGCGACGAGGACATCATGTAGGCGACTAGGCCATCATGTAGGCGACGAGGACATCATGTAGGAGACGAGGACATCATGTAGGCGACGAGGACATCATGTAGGCGACGAGGACATCATGTAGGCGACAAGGACATCATGTAGGCGACGAGGACATCATGTAGGAGACGAGGACATCATGTAGGCGACGAGGACATCGTGTAGGAGACGAGGACATTATGTAGGCGACGAGGACATCATGTAGGCGACGAGGACATCATGTAGGCGACGATTACATCGTGTAGGCTACGAGGACATCGTGTAGGAGACGAGGACATCATGTAGGCGACGAGGACATCGTGTAGGAGACGAGGACATCATGTAGGCGACGAGGACATCATGTAGGCGACGAGGACATCATGTAGGAGACGAGGACATCATGTAGGAGACGAGGACATCATGTAGGCGACGAGGACATCGTGTAGGCTACGAGGACATCGTGTAGGAGACGAGGATATCATGTAGGCGACGAGGACATCATGTAGGCGACGAAGACATCATGTCGGAGACGAGGACATCATGTAGGCGACGAGGCCATCATGTAGGAGACGAGGACATCATGTAGGAGACAAGGACATCATGTAAATTTCTACTAAAAGTCGAAACGAGGAAGAACGGCTTAATATTTATTCTTGTTTACTTCCTACATCTCTCTCTCTCTCTCTCTCTCTCTCTCTCTCTCTCTCTCTCTCTCTCTCTCTCTCTCTCTCTCTCTCTCTCTCTCTCTCTCTCTCCTCTTTCACCACCATCACCACCTGTCTCCCTCCTTATCCCCACCACTTCTCCCTCTCTCTCTTCCCACCTCTCCTATCCCTCCCCTCTCCCTCTCCCTTTCTCTCCCCACCTCTCCCCCTCCCTCCCCACCTCTCCCTCTCTCTTCCCACCTCTCCCTCTCCACACCTCTCCCTCACCCTCTCCACTTCTCTCTTTACACCTTTCCCTCTCGATACCCGCCTCTCCCTCTCCCTCTCTCTCCTTACCTTTCCCTCTCTCTCTCCCCACCTCTCCTTCTCCCTCCCCGCCTCTCCCTCTCTCCCTACCTCTCCCTCTCTCCACCTTCCCTCACCCTCCCCACCTCTCTCTCCCTCCCCGCCTCTCCCTCTCTCTCCCCACCTCTCCCTCTCTCTCCCCACCTCCCCCTCTCTCTCCCCACCTCCCCCTCTCTCTTCCCACCTCTCCCTCTCTCTTCCCACCTCTCCCTCTCTCTCCCCACCTCCCCTTCTCCATCCCCACCTTTCCCCCTCCCTCCCCACCTCTCCCTCTCTCCACCCTTCCCTCTCCATACCCACCTCTCCCTCACCCTCCCCACCTACCTCTCTCTCCCCACCTCTCCCTCTCTCTCCCCAGCTTTCCCTCTCTCTTCCCACCTCTCCTTTTCCCTCCCCGCCTTTCCCTCTCTCTTCCTTCCTACCTCTCCCTCTCTCTCCCACCTCTCCCTCACCCTCCCCACCTCCCTCTCCCCACCTCCCTCTCTCTCCCCAGCTTTCCCTCACTCCCTCTCTCCACCCTTCCCTCTCCATACCCACCTCTCCCTCACCCTCCCCACCTCTTTCTCCCCACCTCCCTCTCTCCATCACCAGGCCCTTTAGTGACAAGGTTGGCCTCACCCCACGATGAATCAGCGAGCTGGGTAATGGAGGTCACAGATTCTCAGGGCTGGTGACAGTGGCAGCAGCAGCAGCAGAAGCAGCAGCAGCAGCAGCAGCAGCCTTTACCATCACCAGCACAACGCTCACCATCACCACCTAGAATATAATCACCATCACCTCGTTCACCAAGAAGAATATTGTGATTGCGAGCGATGGGTTGTGGAGGAACTTATGAATTTGTGGGTTATATTTGGCGGTTTATTTACGTGGTATTAATGACGTGTTGGGTGTTATCAAGTCCTGTTGAAATATGTGACCAATGACTGGGTCGATTTGCGGTATACTGGCATTGTTAACGTTATTGAATTACCTTATTTGTATTGGTGTGTGTGTGTGTGTGTGTGTGTGTGTGTGTGTGTGTGTGTGTCCTTCGAGTGAGGCATTTGTCACCCCGCCGCCCTCTCTGATACATATACTTAACACATTATGCACGCACGTTCTTCTTTTTTTTCTTTTTCTTCGCTCCTCCACAAGGTTTCCCTCTCCTCCGTCAACCTTCAAGGCGAGACTTACTGCTGCTGGAGACGAGGAATGCTCACAACTGCGTAGTCTTTGTACATATTAAGTCCCTGAGATAGGTGGAGGTGTTAATTTATCGCCGCTTTACCTCTGTGCGTGCGTGTGTGTGCCTGTGTGTGAGACCTCAAGGCAGACAATAAACTATAGCTAATGACACTATGATAAAGAAATACGTACACACCATCAGCGGCACCCCGAGAGGTACTGTACAGTATAGCTAAACCAGGTGTTCATGAACGAATCACACATGGCGTATCTTGTGACCTTCTCTCCTTGTCTGTCGTGTAGTGGCGGATCTTAGAGCTTTCTTGACAATAATAAAACATTACTCACTTCTCAAGCTTGTTTAAAGATATACAACAATAGTTACAAGTTTTATTTAGGGATATGGTTGATAAATTACCAGAAAATGTCATATTTTTTCAACACAACTTTGGAAAGATAGTTTTTTTTTAGGGGGGAGGAGAGGGGGGGTGACTTGTACACGAGGCCAAATATCATGGTTTTATTAGTACAACACCGACTGTATCCTGGGTTTCGAATATTTCATAAAGGTCGTTGTTCTTCATTGCTAAACGGGACCAGCGTATTCGGGGCTAATGGCTTCTACAGTTACATTTTTTTTTTTTTTTGTGAAGTAAAACCGACAACATGACAACTTCATTTCATACGGCAGAGTTGGGTAGATTTGACCTCCATCACTACAGTAAGTCTACATTTCCTCTCTCCTGAAGGTGCGGCAACAACCTCTTCTGCTTTAGAGTCCTCCAGATTTTTTGCTGCATTTAGTTATCTCAAGCCAACCTTCCTGGCCTCACTGGTGGATATTTACTGTGATGAGGGATGTTTTATTCTTCTTCTTCTGGTGGATTTAACTCATCCAGTGAACATATATTACTGACTCGTGTTATCCTTCACTTGTGTTCATCTCTCTATGTGAAGATAACATTAAGAATTCAACCATTTTTCCCTCCTCTGAGTTTATTATGCTACCCAATATTTTATTCAAGGTGGGGGGTTATTACTTTCACTATATCTTTTCAATCTGTCATTTAATATATCACAATTTAGTTGTCGGGTCGTAACCTGAGTTTGAGTATAGTGGGGAAACTGTGATACATTTCTCTGAGGTATAAAAAAAGTTCCTCGTTCATTCTGGGGTCACCGAGTATGAGAAGGTCACTTGTTTACACTAGAGTTATTGTCTGCGTTAATTAACTCAGTAATGAATGACTAGTCAGTGTCCATGAACCTCTATCTGTAAATATCTTTTGGTGTAAGAAAGTTGGCTCTTGATTTCCACGACTTCAGGTCAAGCTTACGGTGTCAAGGGTGGTGTTAATGTAGCAATGAGTCGTAATTTAACTTGGTGTATACAGATGGTAGCAATGCCAAGTCTTTAATATACCGTAAGGTTAATTCATTTACTTCAACAGTTGTGAGAGCATAATGTTTAACAAATGTTTCTCTGTGTACTGTACTGGTGGTGGTAACACTGTATCCAGGTTGTATAACAGCGACGTTAACTCCGTGTTGTGTGTCAGTACTGTGTCGTGTTTACAGTGATGGTGGTTCATGGTGTCCGTGTGGTGAGATGAAGTATGAGGGAATTTGTACGGTAGTGACATGTTGGCCAACACACACACACACACACACACCCGAGCCGGGGTTAACGCACCCGGGGAGAGAAGGCAACAGTGTGTGTGTGAGAGAGTGTGTGAGTGTATGTGTGTGTGCTGCTCACCGATGACTCAGAGGACACGCTCTATATGCTTAGATAAACTCGCATTCCGGGTACGCTGTTGGGGTGATTATCGTACCGGAGTGGCAGTTGAGTGGTTCCGGGTTCGAATGATGTTCACGGAGGAGACCTGTGTGTAGGAATAACATCCGGTGTGGGGGCGGTGCTGGTAGCTTATTCATGCGCTCCTTGCTGTGACTTGAGATGATGGTAGTCCTATTATTATGTCCTCGGCTGTAAGACTCAAACACACATCTTCTTTACAATCATTAAGACAACACAATTCTTAAGACAGTGTGTTTGCTGATGCCCAGTGTGAGGTATTACTCATACTCAAATATTCAAAGGTTTTCGTAACATTTCTCTTGTTTACAAATGGTATCCAAACAAGTGAAGGAAGATTTAGACCTGACTATTCTTTACATTTGTTTATTTTACATGACACCAACACCACCCTGACACACCATGCCTACCTCTAGCTCATGACACCAACACCACCCTGACACACCATGCCTACCTCTAGCTCATGACACCAACACCACCCTGACTCACCATGCCTACCTCTAGCTCATGACACCAACACCACCCTGACTCACTACGCTTACCTCTAGCTCATGACACCAACACCACCCTGACACACCATGCCTACCTCTAGCTCATGACACCAACACCACCCTGACACACCATGCCTACCTCTAGCTCATGACACCAACACCACCCTGACACACCATGCCTACCTCTAGCTCATGACACCAACACCACCCTGACTCACTACGCTTACCTCTAGCTCATGACACCAACACCACCCTGACTCACTACGCTTACCTCTAGCTCATGACACCAACACCACCCTGACTCACTACGCTTACCTCTAGCTCATGACACCAGCACCACCCTGACTCATTACGCTTACCTCTAGCTCATGACACCAACACCACCCTGACACACCATGCCTACCTCTAGCCCATGACACCAACACCACCCTGACACACCATGCCTACCTCTAGCTCATGACACCAACACCACCCTGACATACCATGCCTACCTCTAGCTCATGACACCAACACCACCCTGACACACCATGCCTACCTCTAGCTAATGACACCAGCACCACCCTGACACACCATGCCTACCTCTAGCTCGTGACACCAACACCACCCTGACACACCATGCTTACCTCTAGCTAATGACACCAGCACCACCCTGACACACCATGCCTACCTCTAGCTCGTGACACCAACACCACCCTGACACACCATGCTTACCTCTAGCTCATGACACCAACACCATCCTGACACACCATGCCTACCTCTAGCTCATGACACCAGCACCACCCTGACTCACTACGCTTACCTCTAGCTCATGACACCAGCACCACCCTGACACACCATGCTTACCTCTAGCTCATGACACCAGCACCACCCTGACTCACTACGCTGCCTCTAGCTAATGACACCAGCACCACCCTGACACACGCTGCCTCTAAGTTGTTGTAAAAAGAGTATTTTTTTTTGTAAGCAACTTAACTTATGCCTCATGTACACATTAATAGATTTATTTCCCATCTCAAATAATTTAAACATAATAACTTTTCTTTGTTGTGTACAGATGACCACACGTATCAGAGTTCATTATTTGTAAAGGATATTGACACAGAGGTAATTGATTTTTTTTTATTTATTCCGTAATATATTTATTAAATTTTTCCCCATTATTTTTCTCTTTTTTTGGAATATATTTTTGCATTTTTACTAACATTAAATCTTATATTTATGTCTGTAATTTATTTATTTATTTTATTTATTTATTTATTTATTTATTTATTTATTTTTAATTTACTTAGTTATTTTATTTTTATTCATTTTTTATTTTGTTTATTATTATTATTTTTTCCATTTTTTTCTTTTGTTTGCTTTTGTTTTTGTTTCATTGTATTATTTGTTTGTTTTAATGTTTTCTTTCATCGGCAGTGTCTTGTGAATCTCAGTTCTTAAGGCTCAAGGTAGTGGAAGGTGAGGGAGGGGTGAACGTGGTTGTGAGCTGCTTAGTAATTGTCTGGTAAATGCCTCTGCTTGTACCACCGACCTCTGTGTGTGTGTGTGTGTGTGTGCGTGCTTTCAGTTTCGTCAGACTGCCTCCAGTTACAATCACCCGTGAGCTAGCTATACTTCCTAGCCTCATGATGACTCTCTCGCTCTCTCTCTCTGGGATCCATTGATTATTATGCAGCTTACTTCCTGCAAAAACAGAAACAGTCCGTGATCACTCTCTACGGGGGATTGAAATCTCTACTAAATACTACCTACAAATCATTGAAATCTCCATCGAATTGAGTCGTTTATGAATACCATTATAAAAGACTACACAACCCTTTATTGTTCCTCCATTCAGTCATTTATAACCAGTAAAAACAAAATCAAAACATGAGATACAACATTACAGATCCAATACATTATTTAGCCATTGAGAGGATGACATATACTGACCCATGACAATATGAGTGGCTGACTCAAGCAAAGTTATGGTGGTTCTGATCCTAAAGGACTCTTGATGTGAGTACCGGGCTATTAAAGAGTTATGCTGTGAGGGGTCGGGGGGAGTTGTGAAGTGTGTTGTAGGTAGGACGGGAGGAGGTGTGTTGAAGCGTGATAGGTGGAGGAACAGAGGGACGGGAAGAGGTGATGAAGTGTGTTGTAGGTAGGACGGGAGGAGGTGTGTTGAAGCGTGATAGGTGGAGGAACAAAGGGACGGGAAGAGGTGATGAAGTGTGTTGTAGGAAGGACGGGAGGAGGTGTGTTGAAGCGTGATAGGTGGAGGAACAGAGGGACGGGAAGAGGTAGTGAAGTGTGTTGTAGGTAGGACGGGAGGAGGTGTGTTGAAGCGTGATAGGTGGAGGGGCAGAGGGACGGGAAGATGTGACGAAGTGTGTTAGGTGGAAGGCTGTGTGAACTACAATTGCCAGATCAACTTATATAATCATCAACACACACACACACACACACACACATAGGAAATTCATGTGGTCAGTAGTAGCTAAATAAAAGAAAGTGATATTCTTACCATAGGTGTAACAGAGGAACGTTATAAACTCTACCCTGTGAATTACCCGATCAAGGTCAAGAAAGTACCCGAATGATATTGAATTAAACACGGCTGCCACCAACACAGTAGAAGAGGGAACATTCTCTGAGACCAGAAATCGTAAAATTACCAACAAATGGGCAACACAATGTTCTTTAAATGGTCTACCATCTTTGGATATCTTCAGTACAGCTCTGTCTCTTTCTTTGTTAATTTCTTTCTTTTTTCTTTCTCTCTTCTGATTTATCTCTTTCCTTTTTGCTTCTCTCTCTCTCTCTCTCTCTCTCTCTCTCTCTCTCTCTCTCTCTCTCTCTCTCCAAATAAAGAGTAAAATTCATCCTATTTAAGAGAAACTTGTTCCGAAATGAAAGAGAATTTGGTCCACAATGAAAGATTTTTGGTTGGTAAAGAAAGTGAGTTTGGTTGGTAAAGAAAGTGAGTTTGGTTGGTAAAGAAAGTGAGTTTGGTTGGTAATGAGAGTTTAGTTCTGGAGGCAGTGACTGGCTTACCGCAAAGTAGTTACTGATGCGGGCCATGAACTGTTGTCTGACTGGCTGTTAGACTTGACTGAGTGTACTGGCTGTTGTTTGACTGGCTCTTGTATTGACTGACTGACTGTACTGGCTGTGAGTGACTGGTTGTTGGAGTGACTGACTGACTGACTGACTGATTGTACTGGCTGTTGGGTGACTGGCTGTTGAACTGACTGACTGACTAATTGTACTGACTGTTGAGTGACTGGTTGTTTATTGGCTGCTGAGTGATTACCTGTTGAACTGACCGATTGGCTTTAAAAATGACTGGCTGACTGTACTGGTTTCGGGGTGAGTGTCTCTGACTATACCACCTCACTAACCGAATGAGTAACTGACTGACTGGTGTGAAGACTCGACAGTTTTTTTATCTAAAGTGAACTGTTTATCTTTGCCAGCATCTGGAAGAGTGGAGAGCCATACAGTTAGCTCCTATTAGATACACAGTCATGCAACACCAGTCACTCGGTCCTATACAGGTGTTTGCAACCAGTTATACAGTTAGATTATCTCTCTCTCTCTCTCTCTTTTTCTCTCTCCCCAATTCTCTTTCTCTCTCTCCAATTCTCTGTCTCTCATTCTCTCTCTCAGCAGTGTGTCAGGGTATTATACACTTGGCACATCCCCGTCACACATACTTGGCACATCACCGTAACATATATTTGACACATCCCCGTCACACACACTTGGCACATCACCGTAACATATATTTGACACATCACCGTCACACACACTTGACACATCCCCGTCACACACACTTGGCACATCACCGTAACATATATTTGACACATCACCTTCACACACACTTGGCACATCCCCGTCACACACTTGGCACATCACCGTCACACACACTTGGCACATCACCGTCACACACACTTGGCACATCACCGTCACACACACTTGACACATCCCCGTCACACACACTTGACACATCCCCGTCACACACTTGACACATCCCCGTCACACACTTGGCACATCCCCGTCACACACACTTGGCACATCCCCGTCACACACACTTGACACATCCCCGTCACACACTTGTCACACCGGGAGTCACATACCAGCGTCACGACAGTTATGTGACTTATCCATACCTCTTGGGTGAACTGGATGTCTGATTCACTGACTGGATTGGTGGATGGATGGGTGACTGGGTGGATGACTGGCTGGTTGGGTGGATGGATGGTTGACTGGGTGGATGGCTGGCTGACTGGGTGGAAGGATGATTGACTGGGTGGATGACTGGCTGGCTGGGTGGAAGGATGGCTGACTGGGTGGATGGCTGGCTGACTGGGTGGAAGGATGGCTGACTGGGTGGAAGGATGGCTGACTGGGTGGATGGATGGCTGACTGGGTGGATGACTGGCTGGCTGGGTGGAAGGATGGCTGACTGGGTGGATGGCTGGCTGGCTGGGTGGAAGGATGGTTGACTGGGTGGATGGCTGGCTGGCTGGGTGGAAGGATGGTTGACTGGGTGGATGGCTGGCTGGTTGGGTGGAAGGATGGCTGACTGGGTGGATGGCTGGTTGACTGGGTGGAAGGATGGTTGACTGGGTGGATGGCTGGCTGACTGGGTGGAAGGATGGCTGACTGGGTGGATGGATGGCTGACTGGGTGGATGACTGGCTGGCTGGGTGGAAGGATGGCTGACTGGGTGGATGGCTGGCTGGCTGGGTGGAAGGATGGTTGACTGGGTGGATGGCTGGCTGGTTGGGTGGAAGGATGGCTGGTTGACTGGGTGGAAGGATGGTTGACTGGGTGGATGGCTGGGTGGAAGGATGGCTGACTGGGCGGAAGGATGGCTGGCTGGCTGGTACGTTGACTGGGTGACAGAGTAACTGTCTGGTTGCCTGACTAAATGAAATACATTGGATGACTGGCTCTCTAATTAACTGGTTGGCTGACTAACTAACTGGTTGGTTACCTAACTAACTGTTGGTTGACTAAATAATTGGTTGGTAACCCAATTAACTTTTGGTTAACTAACTAATTGGTTGGTTGGCTAACTGGTTGGTTGGCTAACTGGTTGGTTGATTAACTAACTGGTTGGTCGACTAACTAATTGGTTGGTTGGCTAACTGGATGGTTTATTAACTAACTGGTTGGTTATCTAACTAACTGTTGATTGACTAACTAATTGGTTGGTTACCTAATTAACTGTTGGTTGATTAACTAATTGGTTGGTTGACTAACTAACTGGATGCCTGACAAACTAACCGGTTGGCTGAGTAACTGACTGACTTACTGGCTGGCTGACTGGATGCATGCAGTCTCGGTGGGTCATTGCCTTGAACCAGTCTTGTTGATGGTCATCATGAACAGTAATATTCCACCCTGCAGCGCCCACACCCATACCCGCACCCACACCTACACCCACACCTTCACTTACACCCACACCTTCACTTACACCCACACTTACATCCACACCTGCACTCACACCTACATCCACATCCACACCTACATACACCACACCTACATTCACACTCACACCCACACCCACACTTACACCCACACCCACACTTACGCCCACACCCACACTTACACTTACACCCACACTTACACCCACACCCACACCTACACCCACACCCACACCCACACCTACACCCACACCCACACTCACACCCACACCTACACCCACACTTACACCCACACCCACACTTACACCCACACTTACACCCACACCTACACCCACACCTACACCCACACAACTGCAAATAAGCACAATTACCATACACAGTATACTTGAGTGTCCCCCTAAAATCACATGACTGCTAACTCATCTTGATACATTTTCTTTGACAGATCCTGATACCTCGTTGCATTTATAATGAATTTACGTACAATTACCATTAGAAAATAGGGATTTGAGGCATAAGTTATGTAGTAGATTATGATTACGACACCAAATTCCTCGCATAGACGCGAGATTCAGTTGTTTCCGTAGCTGTTGTAACTGTACATTGCAGCACGACCCTCCTCCATCCCTCCCTTCACACCACCATCTTTCCCTCAGGTACGCGCTCTTCCATCACACACACACACCACACAATCACCAATCCAGGTGTTTTAGAAAGTCGGGAGCTCCGTGAACTTGGGTAGATTTCGGGGAAAAAAAAGCGCGACGGATTATTAACCATTAGAAGTCATAAGGAGTTTCTCAATCTGGCGAGGTGTAAGTCGCGGCCGTGAGACGGGACGATAGTTCGTTGACCCTGGGAACTGGGCCAGTCACAGACCCCGCGAGTCAGGCAGGCGGCCACTCACTCCCTTCCTCCCTCCCTCCCTCCCTTACTCCCTCTCTCTCCCTCCCTCTCTCCTCCCCTCTCCGCTTCCCTCCCACCCTTCCTTCCATTTCTCCCTGACCACCAAACCCTCCCACACAGACACATACACACGAGATCTCCCCCACACATATACACACACAGACACATATACACACACAGACACATATACACACACAGACATATACACACAGACATAGAATACACCCTCTCACACACATTACTTCCACTGGGACTGAGTCCATTTGCATTTATAGCCTTCTTTCTAGACGGCGCTACATTGTTGGGACTATGTTGTCGGGGCTATGTTGTCGGGGCTACAATATCCTGGCTACACTGTTTGGACTATATTATCAGGGCTACACTGTTGGACCTGTGTTGTCGGGTCTATATTGTCCGGACTATTGTGCCGGGACTACATTGTCGGGGTTACTTTGTCGGTACTTCACTGTCGGGACTACACTGTCTTGGTTACATTGTCGGGGCTACTTTGTCCGGATTAAATTGTTGGTACTGCACTGTCGGGACGACATTGTCGGGACTAAATTATCGGGATACGCTGTCGGGACTATATTATCGGTACTACACTGTCGGGGATCCATTGTCTGTACTACACTGTCGGGACTACATTGTCGGGGCTACTTTGTCGGTACTGCACTGTCGGGATAATTTGTCGGGATACATTGTTGGGACTACATTGTCGGGACTTCACTGCCGGGGCTATACTGTCGGGATAAACTGTCGGGATACACTCGGAATACACCCCCTACTTTGTCGGGACTACACTGCCAAGGTTACACTGTCTAGGCTACAATGCCCTTAATATACTATGAGGACTACACTGTTGCTATACTGTGGGGGCTACAGTACTGAGGCTACAAAACTGCGAGGGCTACATCACCAGGACTCCACACAGACAGACAGACAGACACACACGGGTCACTCACCTCATGTACCGACCTTCTGTTTAACCCTTGAATTTAAGTGAGCAGATAACCAGGGAGAGTTCAACCCCCCCAGGTGAGCAGACAGGTAACCTTCCCGACCACGTGGTGGATGTACCCTGTTGTTTTGGGTCTTGGAGGGAGGGAGACATAGGGTTAGAGTGTGGGGAAAGGGAAGGGAAAGGAAAGGAAGGGAAGGAAGGGGGGTATGGAAAGGGGCAAGACGAGAGTAGAGATGATCCTCTTATGTTGTAAATGAGAACGCATGTCTTGGAAGGGGAATAAAATAGGTAAGGAAAGACGAAAGGAGAGAAGAGGAGGAAAGAAAAGGGGGAAGAAAAATGAGGATATTGCATTAAAGAGAAGTATGGGAGGGAGGAGGGAGGGAGTGGATGGAGAGAGGAGGAAGAGAAGGGGGGGCAGGAAGGGAATGGAAATAGGGACGAGAAAAGAGGGGATGGAGAGAAGAGCCAGGAGGATAAAAGGTAGGAGGAGAGAGAGAGAGAGAGAGAGAGAGAGAGAGAGGAGAGGAGAGTGGATCTCGTTGACGACAGAGGTTCATTATTATTATTATCAACCACTAGGAGGAACCACCCGCCGTAGACCTTCTTCAGCCTGCAGGAAATGACGTCCTCCCGGGCCCACCACCCCGACGCATCCTCGCGCTTCAGGCGACGTGGGATAACGGGGAGGAACAGATGTGGTAGATGGTAAGGGAGGCAGAGAATCTTGATGGGTTGAACAGATTAAACCTTCCCTTTGTGGGTTATTATTTAGGGACGAGAGGTTATTGACACCTGGCTCTCTCTTGTGTGTTGAAAGTGGTGAATGATAATGAGTCGTGGAGTGAGGGTGGTACGATAGTGAGTGAGGGTTGTACGATAGTGAGTGGGGGTGGTACGATAGTGAGTGAGGGTTGTACGATAGTGAGTGAGGGTGGTACGATAGTGAGTGGGGGTGGTACGATAGTGAGTGGGGGTGGTACGATAGTGAGTGGGGGTGGTACGATAGTGAGTGGGGGTGGTACGATAGTGAGTGGGGGTGTTACGATAGTGAGTGGGGATGGTACGATAGTGAGTGAGGGTGGTACCATAGTGAGTGAGGGAGGTAAGATAGTGAGTGATGGTGGTAAGATTGTGAGTGAGGGAGGCAAGATAGTGAGAGAGGGAGGTAAGATGGTGAGTGAAGGTGTTAAGATTGTGAGTGAGGGAGGTGAGATAGTGAGTGAGGGAGGTGAGATAGTGAGTGAGGGTGTTAAGATAGTGAGTGAAGGAGGTAAGATAGTGAGTGAAGGAGGTAAGATAGTGAGTGAAGGTGTTAAGATAGTGAGTGAGGGAGGTAAGATAGTGAGAGAGGGAGGTAAAATAGTGAGTGAGGGTGGTAAGATAGTGAGTGAGGGAGGTAGGATAGTGAGAGAGGGAGGTAAGATAGTGAGTGAGGGAGGTAAGATAGTGAGTGAGGGAGGTAAGATAGTGAGTGAGGGTGGTAAGATAGTGACTGAGGGAGGTAAGATAGTGAGAGAGGGAGGTAAGATAGTGAGTGAGAGGTTAAGATAGTGAGTGAGTGAGGTTAAGATAGTGAGTGAAGGAGGTAAGCTAGTGAGTGAGGGAGGTAAGATAATGAGTGAGGGAGGTAAGATAGTGAGTGGGGGAGGTAAGATAGTGAGTGCAGGAGGTAAGGTAATGAGTGAGGGAGATAAGATAGTGAGTGAGGGAGGTAAGAGAGTGAGAGAGGGAGGTAAGATAGTGAGTGAGGGAGGTAAGATAGTGAGTGAGGGAGGTAAGATAGTGAGAGAGGGAGGTAAGATAGTGAGAGAGGGAGGTAAGATAGTGAGTGAGGGTGGTAAGATAGTGAGTGAGGGAGGTAAGATAGTGAGAGAGGGAGGTAAGACAGTGAATGTGGGTGGTAAGATAGTGAGTGCAGGAGGTAAGGTAATGAGTGAGGGAGATAAGATAGTGAGAGAGGGAGGTAAGATAGTGAGAGAGGGAGGTAAGATAGTGAGTGAGGGTGGTAAGATAGTGAGTGAGGGAGGTAAGATAGTGAGAGAGGGAGGTAAGATAGTGAGAGAGGGAGGTAAGATAGTGAGTGAGGGAGGTAAGGTAATGAGTGAGGGAGATAAGATAGTGAGAGAGGGAGGTAAGACAGTGAATGTGGGTGGTAAGATAGTGAGTGCAGGAGGTAAGGTAATGAGTGAGGGAGATAAGATAGTGAGAGAGGGAGGTAAGATAGTGAGAGAGGGAGGTAAGATAGTGAGTGAGGGTGGTAAGATAGTGAGTGAGGGAGGTAAGATAGTGAGAGAGGGAGGTAAGATAGTGAGTGAGGGAGGTAAGGTAGTGAGTGAGGGAGGTAAGATTGTGAGTGCGAGAGGTAAGGTAGTGAGTGTGGGTGGTAAGATAGTGAGTGAGGGAGGTAAGATAGTGAGTGAGGGAGGTAAGATAGTGAGAGAGGGAGGTAAGAAGTGAGTGAGGGAGGTAAGATAGTGAGTGAGGGAGGTAAGATAGTGAGTGAGGGAGGTAAGATAGTGAGTGAGGGAGGCAAGATAGTGAGTGAGGGAGGTAAGATAGTGAGTGAGGGAGGCAAGAT
Source organism: Homarus gammarus (assembly GCA_958450375.1). Taxonomy (NCBI): domain Eukaryota; kingdom Metazoa; phylum Arthropoda; class Malacostraca; order Decapoda; family Nephropidae; genus Homarus; species Homarus gammarus. The sequence continues at coordinate 1,189,829 of CAUDMG010002538.1, forward strand.
AGTGAGTGAGGGAGATACGATAGTGAGTGAGGGAGGCAAGATAGTGAGTGAGGGAGATACGATAGTGAGTGAGGGAGGTAAGATAGTGAGTGAAGGTGTTAAGATAATGAGAGAGGAAGGTAAGACAGTGAGTGAGGGAGGTAAGATAGTGAGTGAGGGAGGTAAGATAGTGAGAGAGGGAGGTAAGACAGTGAATGTGGGTGGTAAGATAGTGAGTGAGGGAGGTAAGATAGTGAGAGAGGGAGGTAAGATAGTGAGAGAGGGAGGTAAGATAGTGAGTGAGGGTGGTAAGATAGTGAGTGAGGGAGGTAAGATAGTGAGAGAGGGAGGTAAGACAGTGAATGTGGGTGGTAAGATAGTGAGTGAGGGAGGTAAGATAGTGAGTGAGGGAGGTAAGATAGTGAGAGAGGGAGGTAAGATAGTGAGTGAGGGTGGTAAGATAGTGAGTGAGGGAGGTAAGATAGTGAGAGAGGGAGGTAAGATAGTGAGAGAGGGAGGTAAGATAGTGAGTGAGGGTGGTAAGATAGTGAGTGAGGGAGGTAAGATAGTGAGAGAGGGAGGTAAGACAGTGAATGTGGGTGGTAAGATAGTGAGTGAGGGAGGTAAGATAGTGAGTGAGGGAGGCAAGATAGTGAGTGAGGGAGATACGATAGTGAGTGAGGGAGGTAAGATAGTGAGTGAAGGTGTTAAGATAATGAGAGAGGGAGGTAAGACAGTGAGAGAGGGAGGTAAGATAGTGAGTGAGGGTGGTAAGATAGTGAGTGAGGGAGGTGAGATAGCGAGTGAGGGAGGTTAAGATAGTGAGTGAGGGAGGTAAGATAGTGAGTGAGGGTGGTAAGATAGTGAGTGAAGGTGTTAAGATAATGAGAGAGGGAGGTAAGACAGTGAGTGAGGGAGGTAAGATAGTGAGTGAGGGAGGTAAGATTGTGAGTGCGAGAGGTAAGGTAGTGAGTGTGGGTGGTAAGATAGTGAGTGAGGGAAGTAAGATAGTGAGTGAGGGAGGTAAGATAGCGAGAGAGGGAGGTAAGAAGTGAGTGAGGGAGGTAAGATAGTGAGTGAGGGAGGTAAGATAGTGAGTGAGGGAGGTAAGATAGTGAGAGAGGAAGGTAAGATAGTGAGTGAGGGTGGTAAGATAGTGAGTGAGGGAGGTAAGATAGTGAGTGAGGGAGATACGATAGTGAGTGAGGGAAGTAAGATAGTGAGTGAGGGAGGTAAGATAGTGAGTGAGGGTGGTTAGGTAGTGAGTGAGGGAGGTAAGATAGTGAGTGTGGGTGGTAAGATAGTGAGTGAGGGAGGTAAGATAATGAGTGAGAGAGGTAAGATAGTGAGTGAGGGTGGTAAGATAGTGAGTGAGGGAGGTAAGATAGTGAGTGAGGGAGGTAAGATAGTGAGTGAGAGAGGTTAAGATAGTGAGTGAGGGAGGTAAGATAGTGAGTGAGGGAGGTAAGATAGTGAGTGAGGGAGGTAAGATAGTGAGTGAGGGAGGTAAGATAGTGAGTGAGGGAGGTAAGATAGTGAGTGAAAGCTGTGATGATTGTGTTCGTGTTTTAAGGTAGTTCCACGGAGGTTAGGGTCTTATTAGCATTACTGAATCAAAGGTAACAAAATATTCATATACCCTTACCTTACCTTTCTTAACCTAACCTAACCTAACCTAACCTCGCCCCTTGAATATATTGAGCATATCAGCATCTCCTTCGTCACCTTAAAGGAATATATAACAAAACATATCCAAAAAGTAGCATAAGAACCTGTAAATGACTTATAATTACAACAAAAGATGATTTAGTGTTATAAATTTAATAATAAATTGATTTTCTATTATCGTTATTATTAGTTATTATTATTTTTTGTACAACGAATCATGTTTCAGGCCATTCACCTTCACTATCAACGATCTCATCTTCCCACCTTTCACCACCACCATAACCACGCCCCTTGGACCAGGCAGAACCCACCACCACAACCACCGTTGGTCCGCACCTGCTCTTGACCTGTCAGGGGTGACGGTCAAGGCTGCCTCTTCCCCCCCCCCCCCCCTTTCCAGGTATAAACACATACGTCCCTCTAGATCTCACGGCTGGAGGAAAGATTTCTCTCTATTTTTGTGAGAGAGGAGGAGTGTCCCCATCATTTTTTCCTCGATATTTTAAAAAAGTTATCCTCAAAGTCAGGAAGTGAATATGATAATTTGTTCTCCATTTATGCGTTTATCCGTCCGTTTGTCAGTCTTGTTTGAGCAAATAACAAGAGATTTCAACCAAACTTATGTTTGTGGACCAGTGCAGTAATCAGAATGCGTCTTATTTTGTGTGAGTGTGGGGGGGGGGGGGGGATGAATGTGTGTGTGTGTGTGTGTAGGGTGGGTGTGGGAGGTGGGGGGTGCGTGAGTGTCTTTATTTCCCTCAGCGGGTGGTTGTCAGCCATCAGGAACGCGACAACTCGGAACAAAACGCATTGGACTTGAAGGAAACTTGGTATGTGGCTGTGACCACAACAAGATGTCAGATATGGTCGATGAATTAGGGCTTATCCTCCATCATCTTCTGGTAGGTTATGGCCGCTTTTGACGCGTTGTGGGGAGTTCTCAAGACATCAAGATTACTAGTGTGGATTTTAACCAGATGTGTTCCGATAGATACAGTACAGCACATATCACGCCATTACTCTCTATATGGATTATTAACGAACAAAAACAAAACAAAAACAAACTTTCTTGCCTAACTGGAATTAAAAACCCGAGTTCATCCTTAGATATTTGCTCAACCACCTCACATATAGTCATAGAAAACGTAAGGGTATTATATTTTTTTATTTGTGTAAATTATCTATATTTTTGTGGGTTTATTTATTTGGTGTGTGTGATTACGATTTTTCATTTATTGTAATTATTTTAGTTTATTTATTTCATCCACCTGATCACTTAGGTGAATTCGTGTACACCTCCATTCCTACTAGCAAGATTCCCACCATAATATTCCCATTGTAAGATCAGTAACATTTCCACCTCATGATTCCCACCATAATATTCCCATTGTAAAATCAGTAACATTTCCACCTCATGATTCCCACCATAATATTTCCTCAGTATGATTCTTACCATAATAGTCTCGCTGCAATATTCCCACATCATGATTTCCACTACGTATATTACAATTCCTAAATTCCCACTTTTCGAGTAAACTTCATTCAGATAAGACATTTTTTATAGTTAATATGGTATTTAAGATATTCGTATAATTCATCTTTAATGATTTTATATTTTCCTTTTCAACATATTGCAATGTCCAGTGATTCACACGTTATATATAGTAAATCATATTTTATGCACCCCGGGTCTCTCAGGTAACGTCATATTCACCTGTTGTGTCTACTGATTAGCTGCGTGAGTCTCGGCCACCACCTGTTTTCCAAAGTCTTATGTAAATCGCTGCTGCTTCACCACCCATAGTCATTAAATAAAAGAAACAGCTTAAAATCCGGTGTTTTACAAACAAGAGAGATTACCTGCCACTGAATCGTCAGAACACGTTACTCAATTTCAGAATTAAGCTTTATAAATGTCATCGTTTCCTCTGTGAAAATCAGGCTTTGTAAATGCCATAGAGTGTGAAGAACCATTTTACTGTTAAGTGTGCATATAGGGGGTGTGGGTGTGGGTGTAGGAGTGTGTTGAGTGTGTTGAAGTGTGTGCGTCCATCTATTCGCACACCATCTGCCTATCGGTCAACAACGGTGTGACAACCTTGCAACGGGACGGAACAGCCCAGCTGGGAGACGGGAAGGTGGGTGTATGTGTGTGTGTGTGTGTGTGAGAGGAGAAGGTTAGCTGAAGAGGGTAAAAGCAAGGTAACAAACGAACCATCAAAAGTGGACAAGTACTCCTCCCCTGACCCAACACCCCGCCGCGCCAACAACAACAACAATAATCTGGTAGGCGCCATAACCACGGATCTACGAAGGACACACAATGTCTGTTAATGGAGCTTGTCTGAGAACCTGTGACAAACACACACACACACACACCTCCCCGTCTCCCCTGCCTTCACTCCTCCCTTCACCCCTCTTCAACCTCACCTCTCGGGGCGGTGTAGGTTAAAAATAAGGAGGGAATAGAAGAAAATATAGTGTGAAGACGGGACATAGATAAAGACGCATGGGAAGGGAAATGTACAAGGAAAGGAGTCGGGGAGATAGACTAACGAAAAAAAATAAAATAGGAGAGAAGGAAATAGAGGAGAAGGAAGGTATAGGAGATTAGGAATGGAAGGGGGGGTAAGACAAAGAGAGAGAGAAAAAGAGAGGGAGGGGTTCGGTGAGGGGAGGAAGGGGGGGGGGGGCAGCTGTCAGCCTGGCAACAAGATTTGCAGCATTTTACAGATGCTACGGTGCACATTTCTCTTATCCATCATTATTTTTTTTATCCCACGACATAAAAATAAAAATAAACATAACACAAAAGGAAACACGCTGAGTATTTTTTTCTTAATCACTTTTTCCTCTACAACATTTAAATCTTTTGGTCCTATTATTTGTAAGGTGGATAATCACTCGCCTTAGGTTGTCATGGTTACTGGCACATGGTGTGTAAATATACAGACTTAACTGTGAGGCGAGGTGATGGCCTTAATCCTACCTCCCTGAGCTTTTATACTCGAACATTCTTACGTCAAATTTTTCCCTCTTATCTAGCGGATGGGAAATCGCATCGAGTTATGGTGAGTTACAGAGTCAAAAAGAATTACAGTATTACAAAGAGTTACAGAGAGTTACGTTAGATTCTTGGTGCAATATCAAAGCCATTTGTATAGCCTTCAGAAAACTATCTGTACTTGGGTGGGGTAGAGTCGATATATTCCAGAATGAACTCCTGTTGTCTTATCTCGGTAGTGTAGCCCAAATCCTTCGTCCGTTGTGTCATATTTTTTCCACACATCACCAGTCAATAGGGAAAATTTTTTGACGTAGGAATCTTAGAGAATCTGAGTCTGCGAGATGATGTTTGGCTGCCCGTGGCCTTAATCCTGACAGGGGGAGCACGTGGGGGGGGGGGGGGGCCGCCTTGTGTTGGTATGTGACCACCTCTCGTGTGTGTGTGTGTGTGGGGGGGGGGGGGGGTGCTTATACCATTATTTATACTGGTTACAACGTACCTGTATTTTCTGTAGGTTTTGTACTTCTTTATGTATCTTAAACGGGTTATGTATTCCTATTGTATCTCTCAGGGAAGGGTCTCATGGCTTTACTCGGATCTCTAAATGGGTTTATTACCTGTGCGTATCCAATTTGTATATACAGGTAAGAGTTCATTATTCATACATGTCTCTTGTCGGCTTATGGTAGCCTTCTCGTGTACCAGGTCATACGTATACAAGTTTCTTCAAGCATGTATATCACTCCCTGACTGCCCCTGTATATCTCAGTATAGAATTATGCATATCTCTGACTAATTTGTTTCCTATGTATACTTGCAAGATCTCCAGTCTCCTTATAGTTTTGTCCCTACAGTACTGGATCTCCTGTCTACAGGTATATCGGTATATCTCCATGAGAGTGTAGGTGTTAGGTGTTGGTAGATGGGAGTGCCGGTGTGTGTGTGTGTGTGTGTGTGTGTGTGCGCGTGTGTGTGTGTAAACTTGTTGCTATGTATGTATTACAGTATCGTATTTTTATTCTATAATATACTCAGTCCAATACAAAACCAGCTGTGTCACCACACAAAGGTACCGTAAGACCAGCTGACGTGAGACACATAGTAAATAAACTTGTGTGATTATAGGATGAACAGAACGCCACTGTACGTTTACTAATATACAGTAACGTTGTGTTTAGTGTTTACAAGTCTCACATTGTTTATAAGATGCTGTGATGGATACATTGACTGTACTTAATGATTCTGGCGTCTTAACATGCTGTGACAGAGTGCGTAGATACTAACACTGGGACATTAAATAAAGAGATTGTTTAATTGCACATTTTAAAGATAATATTTGAAATAAGTCGTGGCTTTAATTCATTGCCTAGTCGAGTGAGTCATTGTGTCCTGGTGACATTAACGTATGTTGATATAAGACTTGTGTAAAGAATAGGTTAATGTTTGAGCTCTATGTTGATAAAATGCTGTTTGGTGCTTCTGCATAGTGGCGAACTGTAATGTTTTCCTATCCTATCCTATCCTAACCTAACCTAACCTAACCTAAACCTAACCTTATCTTACCTGGCGAGTGATTAATGACCACAAGTCTGATAAAACACCAAGTTAAACTTTATTACCATCTTGACAATCACCCTCCCCTCCTCCCTCACCCTCATCTTCTCTCCCTCACCCTCCCCCATCCTTACCCTTCCCCTCCCCCACTCCCTCTCTCACCACCTCCTTCCTCACCCTCCCCTCTTCCCTCCCTCGCCCCCTCCCTCGCACCTCACCTGAGCCTAGTAACAGTACCTGGTAACTTGTAGGACAATCAACTGTGTCACTCTACCTGGTCTTCATAACCTCACAATTCTCAGTAGTGATGAAGTTGTTTACTCTCAAGTGATAATTATGTACGTTTAAAGAATACTATAGGTGAGAAGTTAGAGGTTGATGTGTTGGTACATTTGTTGGTTGTTATCAGGAGTTATGACAACGTAAACAAAATATATTTCCAGCTTGTTTAATGGACGAAGTAAAATCTTTATCTCTAAACAAAGAAAGAAACATTACGATGACAATTGAATTTCTATATAAAGGTATGTGGCAACTGCATGACCTGTTACAGTGTGGTGGGATGAGTTTGCTTCTTGATAGGTAGTCATGCACTCTGACATACATCTCTCTAACCTACATAAACTTACAACTTGATAAATGTCACATTATTACTCTTAAGTAGAACTAAGATGATGTAATGTAGTGATGTCTATTTTCTCTGGATATTAAGTCATCATTAATGTGTTTTATCGCATCAATGTAAACAAGAAAATGATGTGTTGTGGACTTATGTTCTTTTTTTATATTGATGTTTTCGTTGATGTTTCCTCACTCACTTACTCTCATCCTCACTTTCATCATCATCATCATTCTCACCTTCAATCTTTCTTACCCTCACTTTTTCACTCACTCTCACTCACCCTCTCTCACCGTCACTCATTCTCACCCTCACTATCTCACTCTCACTCTTAACCTCACTCACTCTTACCCTCTCACACCCTCACTTTCTCACCCTCACTCACTCTCACTCACCCTCTCACACCCTCACTTTCTCACTCTCACTCACCCTCTCACACCCTCACTTTCTCACCCTCACTCTCATTTAACAGGTACACAGTAAACAATGGAATTAATCAACAACATCCTCAGGTGTTGGCCACAAGAAGACACCTGTACATTTCACCTGTATGGTCTTACCTGTGTATGAGCCACGGGTCATCTATGTGGCTCACCTGTCTGAACCACCTGTCTGTACCACCTGTTCGAACCACCTGTCCGAACCATCTCTCCGAATTACCTGTCCGAACCACCTGTCTGAACCATCTGTCTGAACCACCTGTCTGAACCACCTGTCCGAACCACCTGTCTGAAATGGTTGTAGCTGAAGAGTGTGACGGTCTGCTAGGTGTTCTTTACAATGTTACTTTGTGTTCCTTAATGTTACTTGATGACCCATAGTGTCCTTAATTGTCCTTTACAGTGTTCTTTGATGTGCCTTATTGCTCCTAGATATTCTTTACAGTGTTCCTTAAAGTGTTCCTTGATGTTCCTTATAGTGTTCTTTATTGTTCTTTATAGTGTTCTTTATTGTTCTTTATAGTGTTCCTTGATATCCCTGATAATGTTACGTATTGTGCCTTACAGTATTCCAGGCTGACTATTCCTCACAGTATCTCTTATGGAGGTATTTCTGGCAGACAGGTCACACCCCTTCATTCATCTACCAAAGCATTACAGAGCTTAAAGCTATACGATCTATCTTCTACTTGGCTTGTATCTACCATCTACCCTGGCCTTATCTACCATCTACCTGGCCTTATCTACCATCTACTTACATTGACCCTCTCTTATCACACGCTCCTTACATGGTTCATTCCTCACCTTAGCCTACGTCGGGTCGAGGCCTATCTATGCAGGTATAAAATTCCTTCCTGGTAGCTTAAGACCGATTTTATTATCGTTAAAAATAAAACCGAAAATATAAATTAGGGATTTTATTGATGAATTTTGGAGAGTTTATATTTAGTTTTTTTGTATTTTTGTTTTATTTATTTATTTATTTATTTATTTATTTTTTAAGTATAATTCTAAAAGGTAATCGACGACGCGAGTGAAAATTGTTAGGTGTTTGAGGTGATGGGATAAAACGTGACGTGGGTCCAATTTTTGAGAGAGAATCGAGAGGTCGTTGTCCCTTCCTCCTTCAGGCACCAATTGGAAGGTAGTGTAGAGGTCACCTGAAAGTCAGAAGGTCACCAAAGGCCTCTACATAACACTCCTGTGGTCGTCACTGTGGGTATGGGTACTTTCTTAGGGTTTTGTGGTCGTCACTGTGGGTATGGGTACTTTCTTAGGGTTTTGTGATCGTCACTGTGGGTATGGGTACTTTCTTAGGGTTTTGTGGTCGTCACTGTGGGTATGGGTACTTTCCTAGGGTCTTGTGGTCGTCATTGTGGGTATGGGTACTTTCCTATGGTCTTGTGGTCGTCATTGTGGGTATGGGTACTTTCCTATGGTCTTGTGGTCGTCACTGTGGGTATGGGTACTTTCTTAGTGTCTTGTTGTCTATAGTACAAGTCACTCCAGAAATGTATCTTAATCACTAACCTAACCTAACTTAACCTAAAACTAACCTAACCTAACCTAACTTAACCTAAAACTAACCTAACCCCCCAGATATCTTTAAGGTGTTTAATCATAGGTAAATTAACTTGAGGCTAAACTTGATGTAATCCCAGGTCACACACAAAACAGTTGAAGAAAAACGGGTTTACTGATCTCTATGAAAGTTCTTAAGTGGACTGGGTGTTTGACTTAGATCGAGTTGTTTAAATTCGGAAAAAAAGTTGATCTATGGGTTTAAAGCCAATAGTTCTCCTCACATAGAACTCCTTACATAAGGGAGAAGCTAAAAAAAGGTTGATAAATTGTAATAAAACCTGGCATAAGGGTTAGTTTAGCTACCTGATAAATCCTCCTAACAAGTTGTATTAGAGTTAAGCCTCCTGTTCTGGTATTGACCCTGAACTTTTACCTCTACGTTGTTTAAAATTAAGTTCTTATTGCCTCTTACGTTACTAATTAGCCCACCAACTATATAATTTATTCACATTGACGCAGTTGACCTTCATCTTGGCGAGGTGTGTACCCTAATTACCAACTTTCTACTCGTTATTCTAAGAACAATATCCTTTTTTGGTGGCCTAACATTTTCCTTGAAACTTGACCTTAAGGAAAAAATACCTAAGAACTGAATAAGAATGATATATAATTAAGTTTCATTGGTACCCGGACTTGACCCCATGACCTTGATCTCAGCAGTGACCCAGGGAAGTGTAGGACAAACTTACGGGATCCTCTTATTCTCCGTTCAAGAGTTATCGTGCGAACAACAGACAGACAGACAGACAGACAGACACACACCACTGAATGATTTCTACCTAACACCTTCACTCCGTGGGCGTGGAGAAACGAATAAAACAATCAAGGCGTCTGCAACTCCCCACACCAACAAATTGCTTAATAGCTGAAAGACATACATCAAAACACATGGCTACAGTCTGATCTGGAAGTCATCTTAGGAGGCTGCCTGTAGATGATTCTCAAATTTTATATAATGGCAATATGAAGTAGACCAACAAGGCACATCATGAACGTAACAATTTTGTCGGGATTGTCAGACAGGCAAATCTTCTCACCTGTACAACAAGTGGTTACGGTGGAAGAATAAATTGGGAACTTCTTTTTATATTCCCCTATAATGATTCAGTGTCTCTTCTACCTTACCTCTTGTCACTTGTCCTTATCCTACCACCTTGTCACTTATACGCTTGCCCTGTGCTTCTATCCTTTCTTTTAACATATCCCTTGCCCTCTGCCCCTCTACGTGTTGCCCTTGCCTTCTGCCCCTCCTTACGTGTTACTCTTGCCCTTCACCCACTGACCTTCACCCGCCACACCCCTGTAGACGTCTAACCCAGTTTTATGTCTCCAATAAAATACTTACTGTGGTTGACCACGACTGTTGTGTACCTGCGTGAAGGGAGAGATGGAAAGATAGAGAAATGATAACAAAAGGATTGAGAGATAAAATAAAGTTTTGGGGAAAGTGAGTAAGGCATGTTGAGAGAGAGAGAGAGAGAGAGAGAGAGAGAGAGAGAGAGGGCAATACACAATTACTACAGACAGAAGAGTTACAGTATACAAGGAGCAACAAATACTAGTATCGATAAGATAAATATATATATATACAGTATATATAATCTACAGGTATATCTCGGTTTATGAAATGGTTGCGTTCCTGTCAACCATATCGTAGACAGAGTAATCGTTAATCGGAATGTATTTATCCATTGAATTGGGAGAATACGCTCTTCGGAAAATATCAGCAACAATAACAAAATCAGCAACAATAACAACATCAGCAACAATAACAACATCAGCAACAATAACAACACCAGCAACAATAACAACATCAGCAACAATAACAACATCAGCAACAACAGCAACAATAACAACATCAGCAACAATAACAACATCAGCAACAATAACAGCAACAACAACAGCAATAACAACAACAGCAATAACAACATCAGCAATAACAACATCAGAAACAACAACAACAGCAACAACAACAACAGCAATAACAACAACAGCAATAACAACATCAGCAACAATAACAACAGCAATAACAACATCAGCAACAATAACAACATCAGCAACAACAACAGCAATAACAACAACAGCAATAACAACATCAGCAACAACAACAACAGCAATAACAACAACAGCAATAACAACATCAGCAACAATAACAACAGCAATAACAACATCAGCAACAATAACAACATCAGCAACAACAACAACAGCAATAACAACAACAGCAATAACAACAACAGCAATAACAACATCAGCAACAACAAGAACAGCAATAACAACATCAGCAACAATAACAACATCAGCAACAATAACAACATCAGCAACAACAACAGCAATAACAAGAACAGCAATAACAACAACAGCAACAACAAGAACAGCAATAACAACATCAGCAAAAATAACAACAACAGCAACAACAACAGCAATAACAACAACAGCAATAACAACATCAGCAATAACAACATCAGCAACAACAAGAACAGCAATAACAACATCAGCAACAATAACAACATCAGTAACAATAACAACATCAGCAACAACAAGAACAGCAATAACAACATCAGCAACAACAACAACATCAGCAACAATAACAACATCAGCAACAATAACAACATCAGCAACAACAACAGCAATAACAACAACAGCAATAACAACATCAGCAACAACAAGAACAGCAATAACAACATCAGCAACAGCAGCAATAACAACATCAGCAACAACAAGAACAGCAATAACAACATCAGCAACAATAACAACAACAGCAACAATAACAACATCAGCAACAATAACAACATCGGCAACAATATCAACATCAGCAACAATAACAACATCAGCAACAACAACAGCAATAACAACAACAGCAATAACAGCATCAGCAACAACAACAACAACAGCAATAACAACATCAGCAACAATAACAACATCAGAACAACAACAACAACAACAACAGCAATAACAACATCAGCAACAACAACAGCAATAACAACATCAGCAACAACAACAACAGCAATAACAACATCAGCAACAACAACAACATCAGCAACAATAACAACATCAGCAACAACAACAACATCAGCAACAACAACAACAGCAATAACAACATCAGCAACAATAACAACAACAACAACAACAACATCAGCAACAACAACAACAACAACAACAACATCAGCAACAACAACAACATCAGCAACAATAACAACATCAGCAACAACAACAACATCAGCAGCAACAACAACATCAGCAACAACAACAGCAATAACAACATCAGCAATAACAACATCAGCAACAACAACAACATCAGCAACAACAACAACATCAGTAACAATAACAACAACAGCAATAACAACATCAGCAACAACAATAACAACAGCAACAACAACATCAGCAACAATAACAACAGCAACAACAACAACAACATCAGCAACAACAACAGCAATAACAACAACAGCAATAACAACATCAGCAACAACAACAACAGCAATAACAACAACAGCAACAATAACAACAGCAATAACAACATCAGCAACAATAACAACATCAGCAACAACAACAACAGCAGTAACAACAACAGCAATAACAACAACAGCAATAACAACATCAGCAACAACAAGAACAGCAATAACAACATCAGCAACAATAACAACATCAGCAACAATAACAGCATCAGCAACAACAACAGCAATAAGAACAACAGCAATAACAACATCAGCAACAACAAGAACAGCAATAACAACATCAGCAACAATAACAACATCAGCAACAATAACAACAGCAATAACAACATCAGCAACAACAACAACATCAGCAACAACAACAACAGCAATAACAACAACAGCAATAACAACAACAGCAACAACAACAACATCAGCAACAACAACAGCAATAACAACAACAGCAATAACAACATCAGCAAAAACAAGAACAGCAATAACAACAACAGCAATAACAACAACAGCAACAACAACAACATCAGCAACAACAACAACAGCAATAACAACAACAGCAATAACAACATCAGCAACAACAAGAACAGCAATAACAACAACAGCAATAACAACAACAGCAACAACAACAACAGCAATAACAACAACAGCAATAACAACATCAGCAACAAAAAGAACAGCAATAACAACATCAGCAACAATAACAGCATCAGCAACAACAAGACCAGCAATAACAACATCAGCAACAATAAGAACATCAGCAACAACAACAGCAATAACAACAACAGCAATAACAGCATCAGCAACAACAAGAACAGCAATAACAACATCAGCAACAATAACAACATCAGCAACAACAACAGCAATAACAACAACAGCAATAACAGCATCAGCAACAACAAGAACAGCAATAACAACATCAGCAACAATAACAACATCAGCAACAATAACAACATCAGCAACAACAACAACATCAGCAACAACAACATCAGCAACAACAACAACAGCAATAACAACATCAGCAACAATAACAACATCAGCAACAATAACAACAACAGCAACAACAACATCAGCAACAACAACAACAGCAACAGCAACAACAACATCAGCAACAACAACAACAATAGCAATAACAACATCAGCAACAACAACAACAGCAACAGCAATAACAACATCAGCAACAACAACAACAACAACAGCAATAACAACATCAGCAACAACAACAACAATAACAACATTAGCAACAACAACAACATCAGCAACAATAACAGCAACATCAGCAATAATAACAACATCAGCAACAACAACAACATCAGCAACAACAACAACAGCAATAACAACATCAGCAACAACAACAACAACAACAACAACAACAACAGCAATAACAACATCAGCAACAACAACAACATCAGCAACAACATCAGCAACAATAACAACATCAGCAACAATAACAACATCAGCAACAACAACAACAGCAATAACAGCATCAGCAACAACAAGAACAGCAATAACAACATCAGCAACAATAACAACATCAGCAACAACAACAACATCAGCAACAACAACATCAGCAACAACAACATCAGCAACAACAACAACAGCAATAACAACATCAGCAACAATAACAACATCAGCAACAATAACAACAACAACAGCAACAACAACATCAGCAACAACAACAACAGCAATAACAACATCAGCAACAATAACAACAACAACAACAACAACAACAACAGCAACAACATCAGCAACAACAACAACAGCATCAGCAACAACAACAACAGCAACAACAACAACAATAGCAATAACAACATCAGCAACAACAACAACAGCAACAGCAATAACAACATCAGCAACAACAACAACAACAACAACAGCAATAACAACATCAGCAACAACAACAACAATAACAACATTAGCAACAACAACAACATCAGCAACAATAACAGCAACATCAGCAATAATAACAACATCAGCAACAACAGCAATAACAACATCAGCAACAATAACAACATCAGCAACAATAACAACATCAGCAACAACAACAACAGCAACAACAACAACAACAGCAATAACAACATCAGCAACAACAACAACATCAGCAACAACATCAGCAACAATAACAACATCAGCAACAATAACAACATCAGCAACAACAACAGCAATAACAACAACAGCAATAACAACATCAGCAACAACAACAACAGCAATAACAACATCAGCAACAATAACAACAGCAATAACAACATCAGCAACAACATCAACAACAACAACAGAAACATCAGCAGCAATAACAACAACAGCAATAGCAACAACAGCAACAACAACAACAGCAATAACAACATCAGCAACAACAACAACAACAACAATAACAACATCAGCAACAACAACAACAGCTACAACAGCAACAACAACAACAGCAATAACAACATCAGCAACAACAACAACAATAACAACATCAGCAACAACAACAACAGCAACAACAGCAATAACAACAACATCAGCAACAACAACAACAACAGCAATAACAACATCAGCAACAACAACAACAACAGCAACAACAACAATAACAACAACAACAACAGCAACAACAACAACAGCAACAACAACAACAGCAACAACAACAACAGCAATAACAACATCAGCAACAACAACAACAGCAACAACAACAACAGCAATAACAACAACAACAACAACAACAATAACAACATCAGCAACAACAATAACAGCAACAACAACAACAGCAATAACAACATCAGCAACAACAACAACAACAACAATAACAACATCAGCAACAACAACAACAGCAATAACAACATCAGCAACAACAACAACAACAACAATAACAACATCAGCAACAACAACAACAACAATAACAACATCAGCAACAACAACAACAGCAACAACAACAACAGCAATAACAACATCATCAGCAACAACAACAACAACAACAATAACAACATTAGCAACAACAACAACAGCAGCAATAACAACATCAGCAACAACAACAACATCAGCAACAATAACAACATCAGCAACAACAACAACAGCAATAACAACATCAGCAACAATAACAACAGCAATAACAACAACAACAGCAACAACAACAACAACAACAACATCAGCAACAACAACAACAGCAATAACAACAACAACAACAGCATTAACAACATCAGCAACAACA
The DNA here is from genome assembly GCA_958450375.1 of Homarus gammarus. Classification (NCBI taxonomy): domain Eukaryota; kingdom Metazoa; phylum Arthropoda; class Malacostraca; order Decapoda; family Nephropidae; genus Homarus; species Homarus gammarus. Next base: position 1,205,304 of record CAUDMG010002538.1, read on the forward strand.
ACAACAGCAATAACAACATCAGCAACAGCAACAACAACAACAGCAATAACAACATCAGCAACAACAACAACAACAGCAATAACAACAACAGCAACAACAACAACAGCAATAACAACAACAGCAATAACAACATCAGCAACAACAACAACAACAACAGCAATAACAACAACAGCAATAACAACATCAGCAACAACAACAAAAACAACAACAGCAACAACAACAACAGCAATAACAACATCAGCAACAACAACAACAACAGCAACAACAACAACATCAGCAACAACAACAACAACAACAACAGCAATAACAACATCAGCAACAACAACAGCAATAATAACATCAGCAACAACAACAACAACAACAGCAATAACAACATCAGCAACAACAACAACAGCAATAACAACATCAGCAACAACAACAACAACAACAGCAATAACAACAACAGCAATAACAACATCAGCAACAACAACAACATCAGCAACAACAACAACAGCAATAACAACATCAGCAACAACAACAACATCAGCAACAATAACAACAACAGCAATAACAACATCAGCAACAACAACAACATCAGCAACAATAACAACATCAGCAACAACAACAACAACAAAAGCAATAACAACATCAGCAACAACAACAACAGCAACAATAACAACATCAGCAACAACAACAGCAATAACAACATCAGCAACAACAACAACATCAGCAACAATAACAACATCAGCAACAATAACAACATCAGCAACAACAACAACATCAGCAACAACAACAACAGCAATAACAACATCAGCAACAATAACAACATCAGCAACAATAACAACAACAACAGCAACAACATCAGCAACAACAACAACAGCATCAGCAACAACAACAACAGCAACAACAACAACAATAGCAATAACAACATCAGCAACAACAACAACAGCAACAGCAATAACAACATCAGCAACAACAACAACAACAACAGCAATAACAACATCAGCAACAACAACAACAATAACAACATCAGCAACAACAACAACATCAGCAACAATAACAGCAACATCAGCAATAATAACAACATCAGCAACAACAGCAATAACAACATCAGCAACAATAACAACATCATCAACAATAACAACATCATCAACAACAACAACATCAACAACAACAACAACAGCAATAACAACATCAGCAACAACAACAACATCAGCAACAACATCAGCAACAATAACAACATCAGCAACAATAACAACATCAGCAACAACAACAGCAATAACAACAACAGCAATAACAACATCAGCAACAACAACAACAGCAATAACAACATCAGCAACAATAACAACAGCAATAACAACATCAGCAACAACATCAACAACAACAACAGAAACATCAGCAGCAATAACAACAACAGCAATATCAACAACAGCAACAACAACAACAGCAATAACAACATCAGCAACAACAACAACAACAACAATAACAACATCAGCAACAACAACAACAGCTACAACAGCAACAACAACAACAGCAATAACAACATCAGCAACAACAACAACAATAACAACATCAGCAACAACAACAACAGCAACAACAACAACAACAACAACATCAGCAACAACAACAACAGCAATAACAACATCAGCAACAACAACAACAACAGCAACAACAACAATAACAATAACAACAACAACAACAGCAACAACAACAACAGCAACAACAACAACAGCAATAACAACATCAGCAACAACAACAACAACAGCAATAACAACAACAGCAATAACAACATCAGCAACAACAACAACAGCAACAACAACAACAGCAATAACAACATCAGCAACAACAACAACAACAACAATAACAACATCAGCAACAACAACAACAGCAATAACAACATCAGCAACAACAACAACAACAATAACAACATCAGCAACAACAACAACAACAACAATAACAACATCAGCAACAACAACAACAGCAACAACAACAACAGCAATAACAACATCAGCAACAACAACAACAACAACAACAATAACAACATCAGCAACAACAACAACAGCAGCAATAACAACATCAGCAACAACAACAACATCAGCAACAATAACAACATCAGCAACAACAACAACAGCAATAACAACATCAGCAACAATAACAACAACAATAACAACAACAGCAACAACAACAACAACAACAACAACATCAGCAACAACAACAACAGCAATAACAACAACAACAACAGCATTAACAACATCAGCAACAACAACAACAGCAATAACAACATCAGCAACAACAACAACAACAGCAATAACAACATCAGCAAACAACAGCAATAACAACATCAGCAACAACAACAACATCAGCAATAACAACAACAGCAATAACAACATCAGCAACAACAACAACATCAGCAACAACAATAACAACAACAACAATAACAACAACAGCAACAACAACAACAGCAATAATAACATCAGCAACAATAACAACATCAGCAGCAACAACAACATCAGCAACAACAACAACAACAGCAATAACAACAACAGCAACGAAATGATAACACAATTTACAACAACACTTTAATTGTTGTATTGTAAAATCTCAAAATATATAGCTCCTCTTATTGACCAAGAGTGATTTATGATTTAGAATCTGATGAAGACATTCCCCCACAGCAGGTATTATAAACCAGCTGTTGTTATTGTTGTTGTTGATGATGATGTAAGAAAACAAACTTGTTACACGCTGATGAGTTACAGATTGTGTGTTGAAAAATTTAACCTACAAATTCCATATCCTGTCTGACTGTCTCTCCGCCTGTCTGTCTCTCCGCCTGTCTGTCTCTTTCCACCCATCTGTCTCTCCACCCATCTGTCTCTCCACCCATCTGTCTGAAGTGTTAAAACCGTAACTCGAATTTCCGTATAACAATGAATATAACATCACGTTGGTACTCTTAACTATGGAGTGGAAGGTCACTGTTCAATTCTGGGTCACGGTCCAAGGTCAAGGTCGCCATTTTTTTGTTTTCGGGTTCTGAACTCTAACAATAACAATATCAATAACAATAACTAACAATAACAGTGAGTCCTTTACCCCTATGGAGAGAAAAATCTTTAATAATATCTCGGTCATCGGGTCAAGGTCATTGTTATTTACCCAACGAGAAGTGTTTGGCCAATTGTCGCTGTTGTTTTCGAACTTGTGACCACTGTGTAAACCTGAACTTGTGGCCACTATGTAAACCTGAACTTGTGGCCACTCTGTAAACCTGAACTTGTGGCCACTATGTAAACCTGAACTTGTGGCCACTATGTAAACCTGAACTTGTGGCCACTATGTAAACCTGAACTTGTGGCCACTATGTAAACCTGAACTTGTGGCCACTATGTAAACCTGAACTTGTGGCCACTATGTAACCCTAAACTTGTGGTCACTGTGTAAACCTGAACTTGTGGCCACTATGTAAACCTGAACTTGTGGTCACTATGTAAACCTGAACTTGTGGCCACTATGTAAACCTGAACTTGTGGCCACTATGTAAACCTGAACATGTGGCCAAATATGTAACCCTAAACTTGTGGCCACTATGTAAACCTGAACTTGTGGCCACTAAGTAAACCTGAACTTCTGGCCACTATGTAAACCTGAACTTGTGGTCACTATGTAAACCTGAACTTGTGGTCACAATGTAAACCTGAACTTGTGGCCACTATGTAAACCTGAACTTGTGGTCACTATGTAACCCTAAACTTGTGGTCACTATGTAAACCTGAACTTGTGGCCACTTGGTAAACCATGAACTTGTGGTCACTATGTAAACCTGAACTTGTGGCCACTGTGTAAACCTGAACTTGTGACCACTGTGTAAACCTGAACTTGTGGCCACTATGTAAACCTGAACTTGTGGCCACTCTGTAAACCTGAACTTGTGGCCACTATGTAAACCTGAACTTGTGGCCACTATGTAAACCTGAACTTGTGGCCACTATGTAAACATGAACTTGTGGCCACTATGTAAACCTGAACTTGTGGCCACTATGTAACCCTAAACTTGTGGTCACTGTGTAAACCTGAACTTGTGGCCACTATGTAAACCTGAACTTGTGGTCACTATGTAAACCTGAACTTGTGGCCACTATGTAAACCTGAACTTGTGGCCACTATGTAAACCTGAACATGTGGCCAAATATGTAACCCTAAACTTGTGGCCACTATGTAAACCTGAACTTGTGGCCACTAAGTAAACCTGAACTTGTGGCCACTATGTAAACCTGAACTTGTGGTCACTATGTAAACCTGAACTTGTGGTCACAATGTAAACCTGAACTTGTGGCCACTATGTAAACCTGAACTTGTGGTCACTATGTTACCCTAAACTTGTGGTCACTATGTAAACCTGAACTTGTGGCCACTTGGTAAACCATGAACTTGTGGTCACTATGTAAACCTGAACTTGTGGCCACTATGTAAACCTGAGCTTGTGGTCACTATGTAAACCTGAACTTGTGGTCACAATGTAAACCTGAACTTGTGGCCACTATGTAAACCTGAACTTGTGTTCACTATGTAACCCTAAACTTGTGGTCACTATGTAAACCTGGACTTGTGGCCACTATGTAAACCTGAACTTGTGGCCACTATGTAAACCTGAACTTGTGGTCGCTATGTAAACCTGAACTTGTGGTCGCTATGTAACCCTAAACTTGTGGCCACTATGTAAACCTGAACTTGTGGTCACTATGTAAACCTGAACTTGTGGTCACTATGTAAACCTGAACTTGTGGTCACAATGTAGACCTGAACTTGTGGTCACTATGTAAACCTGAACTTGTGGCCACTATGTAAACCTGAACTTGTGGCCACTATGTAAACCTGAACTATTGGTCACTATGTAAACCTGAACTTGTGGCCACTGCGTAAACCTGAAGTTGTGGCCAAATATGTAACCCTAAACTTGTGGCCACTATGTAAGCCTGAACTTGTGGTCACTATGTAAACCTGAACTTGTGGCCACTATGTAAACCTGAACTTGTGGCCACTATGTAAACCTGAACTTGTGGCCAAATATGTAACCCTAAACTTGTGGCCACTATGTAAACCTGAACTTGTGGTCACTATGTAAACCTGAACTTGTGGTCGCTATGTAAACCTGAACTTGTGGCCACTATGTAAACCTGAACTTGTGGCCAAATATGTAACCCTAAACTTGTGGCCACTATGTAAACCTGAATTTGTGGTCACTATGTAAACCTGAACTTGTGGTCGCTATGTAAACCTGAACTTGTGGCCAAATATGTAACCCTAAACTTGTGGCCACTATGTAAACCTGAATTTGTGGTCACTATGTAAACCTGAACTTGTGGTCGCTATGTAACCCTAAACTTGTGGCCACTATGTAAACCTGAACTTGTGGTCACTATGTAAACCTGAACTTGTGGTCACTATGTAAACCTGAACTTGTGGTCACAATGTAGACCTGAACTTGTGGCAACTATGTAAACCTGAACTTGTGGCCAAATATGTAACCCTAAACTTGTGACTACTATGAACCCTGAAATTATGACCACTTTGTAACCCTGAATTATTTTTTACCTTACGACCAGAAATAATGGGCAGTTTGGTTTCTGTAAGAGACCTGTTGACCTTGATATGACACCTTCACCAGACTTAACTATACAGTAGACTGGCTCTCAGCACACACACACACACACACACGCGTCTTTTGCTGTAAGTTTGAGATTTATTACGATTCCATTTGATAATTTTTTATGCATCTTACGCCTTCACTACATATGGCCATCACCCAGGAGGTCGATCACCCAGCAGGTCGATCACCCAGCAGATCGATCACCCAGCAGGTTGATCACCCAGCAGATCGATCACCCAGCAGGTCGATCACCCAGCAGGTCGATCACCCAGCAGGTCGATCACTCAGCAGATCGATCACCCAGCAGGTCGATCACCCAGCATGTTCTGTTGACAGCTATTGAATCTGGGTCGAATATCACCGACCAATGGACTAGGTCGAGGCTAATGTTGCTCTCTTGTTGATGTTTTTTAGTTAATATAAGACTGAACTGATTGAGACTAAATAATGTATAGTTCATTTTTATATTTAGACGATAGTTTCTCTCATACCAAGGGGTGGGGGATATCGACACCAGTGAGAAGGAAGTGACAGCCGAGATGGAGAGTTTATAAACAGACAGACAGACGGACAGACAGGGCCCGAATGAAATGTCACGTATTCACCAGGTTTTGTAATTCTCTGGGGATGCAACTCATAATTTCATTCATCTGTCTGTGTTTGTCATCCCCTGGTCCTCCTACATTCAGTTTTGCCTAATGACATGTCTGCTATAAATACTAGAAATTAAATATGCATAAAAAAATCCTTAACGAGGAGTCTGGAACCAGGCAAGATTACAACTACTATAGCAGTGACGGGCCTGTCTGTAGGGGGGGGGGGGGGGGGGCAGCATTCGCGTGCCAAGGACGGGCAAAAAGCTCATAGATGAAGCGACAAAAAACAAATACTAATAAAGCCCTGAGCACGCACACGCACAAATACGCACACACGTTCAAATGCACTCGCGCATATATACACTCATGCATATACAGGTGCACACACACACATACACACATAAGTACATATATACACACTCACGTAAACACTACATACACACATATGTACACACACACACACACACACACTCACTCACTCACTTGCTGTGTTGGTGTAGGTCAGGAGGGAGTAGTGCCGGGTGGGACTCTGGTATCCACTGTTTTTTCTCATCGCCCACAGTGTCTCGCAAACCTACTAGACGCTCTCCTACGTCATCTGAAATGGGTAAAAATATCTTAAGAGTCTCTTTTAAGAATTCGGACAAAAAATTTTTCACAGAATTTTTGGGAAAATGTCAAGAATGAGGAGCGAGTCAGTTGCCTTAGGAAGAGGCTTGGTAATACCAGGTTAGTGTTGTATGTCTTGATCTTGAGGGTGAGTTACACTTGTATCTTAACCTTGAGGATGAGTTACACTTGTATCTTGACCTTGAGGATGAGTTACACTTGTATCTTGACCTTGAGGATGAGTTACACTTGTATCTTGACCTTGGGGATGAGTTACACTTGTATCTTGACCTTGAGGGTGAGTTACACTTGTATCTTGACCTTGAGGATGAGTTACACTTTTATCTTGACCTTGAGGGTGAGTTACACTTGTATATTGACCTTGAGGGTGAGTTACACTTGCATCCTGACCTTGAGGATGAGTTACACTTGTATCTTGACCATGAGGACAGTCACACTTGTATCTTGACCATGAGGATGAGTTACAGTTGTATCTTGACCTTGAGGATGAGTTACACTTTAATCTTGACCCTGAGGATGAGTTACAATAGTATCTTGACCCTGAGTATGAGTTGCACCTATAGCTTGATTTAAGGATGAGTTACACATGTATCTTGACTTTGAGGATGAGATACACTTGTAACTTGACCTTCAGGATGAGATACACTTGTATCTTGACCTTGAGGAGGAGTTACACTTGTATCTTGACGCTGAGTGTGAGTTGCACCTATAGCTTGACTTTAAGGATGAGTTACACATGTATCTTGACTTTGAGTATGAGATACACTTGTATCTTGACCTTGAGGATGAGTTACACTTGTATCTTGTCCTTGAGGATGAGTTACACTTGCATCTTGACCTTGAGGACAGCCACAATTGTATCTTGACTTTGAGGATGAGTTGCACTTGTATCTTGACTTTGAGGATGAGTTACACTTGTATCTTGACCTTGAGGATGAGTTACACTTGTATCTTGACTTTGAGGATGAGTTACACTTGTATCTTGACCTTGAGGATGAGTTACATTTGTATCTTGACCTTGAGGATGAGTTACACCTGTATCTTGACATTGAGGATGAGATACACTTGCATCATGACCTTGAGGATGAGATACACTTGTATCTTGACCTTGAGGATGAGTTACACTTGTATCTTGACCTTGAGGATGAGTTGCACCTATAGCTTGACTTTAAGGATGAGTTACAAATGTATTTTGACCTTGAGGATGAGATGCACTTGTATCTTGACCTTGAGGGTGAGTTACACTTGTATCTTGACCTTGAGGGTGAGTTACACTCGTATTTTGACCTTGAGGATGAGTTACACATATATCTTGACTTTGAGGATGAGATACACTTGTAACTTGACCATGAGGATGAGTTACACTTGTATCTTGACTTTGAGGATGAGTTACACTTGTATCTTGACCATGAGGATGAGGTACACGTGTATCTTGTCATTGAGGATGAGTTACACTTGTATCATGACCTTGAGGATGAGATACACTTGTATCTTGACCTTGAGGATGAGTTACACTTGTATATTGACCTTGAGGATGAGTTTCATTTGTATCTTGACCTTAAGGATGAGTTACACTTGTATCTTGACCTTGAGGATGAGTTACACTCGTATTTTGACCTTGAGGGTGAGTTACACTTGTATCTTGACCTTGAGGATGAGTTAAATTTGTATCTTGACCTTGAGGATGAGTTGCACGTGTATCTTGACCTTGAGGATGAGATACACTTGTATCTTGACCTTGAGGACAGTTACACTTGTATCTTGACCTTGAGGATGAGTTACACTTGTATATTGACCTTGAGGATGAGTTTCATTTGTATCTTGACCTTGAGGATGAGTTACACTTGTATCTTGACCTTGAGGATGAGTTGCACCTATAGCTTGACTTTAAGGATGAGTTACACATGTATCTTGACCTTGAGGATGAGTTACACTTGTATCTTGACTTTGAGGAAGAGTTACACTTGTATCATGACCTTGAGGATGAGATACACTTGTATCTTGACCTTGAGGATGAGTTACACTTGTATCTTGACCTTGAGGATGAGTTGCACCTATAGCTTGACTTTAAGGATGAGTTACACATGTATTTTGACCTTGAGGATGAGATACACTTGTATCTTGACCTTGAGGACAGTCACACTTGTATCTTGACCTTGAGGATGAGTTACACTTGTATCTTGACTTTGAGGATGAGTTACACTTGAATCTTGACCTTGAGGATGAGTTACACTTGTATCTTGTCCTTGAGGATGAGTTACACTTGTATCTTGACCTTGAGGATGAGTTACACTTGTATCTTGACCTTGAGGATGAGTTACACTTGTATCTTGACCTTTAGGATGAGTTACACTTGTATCTTGACCTTGAGGATGAGATACACTTGTATCTTGACCTTGAGGATGAGTTACACTTGTATCTTGACCTTGAGGATGAGTTACACTTGTATCTTGACCTTGAGGATGAGTTACACTTGTATCTTGACCTTGAGGATGAGTTACACTTGTATCTTGACCTTGAGGATGAGTTACACTTGTATCTTGACCTTGAGGATGAGTTACACTTGTATCTTGACCTTGAGGATGAGTTACACTTGTATCTTGACCTTGAGGATGAGTTACACTTGTATCTTGACCTTGAGGATGAGTTACACTTGTATCTTGACCTTGAGGATGAGTTACACTTGTATCTTGACCTTGAGGATGAGTTACACTTGTATCTTGACCTTGAGGATGAGTTACACTTGTATCTTGACCTTGAGGATGAGTTACACTTGTATCTTGACCTTGAGGATGAGTTACACTTGTATCTTGACTTGAGGATGAGTTACACTTGTATCTTGACCTTGAGGATGAGTTACACTTGTATCTTGACCTTGAGGATGAGTTACACTTGTATCTTGACCTTGAGGATGAGTTACACTTGTATCTTGACCTTGAGGATGAGTTACACTTGTATCTTGACTTTGAGGATGAGTTACACTTGTATCTTGACCATGAGAACAGTCACACTTGTATCTTGACCTTGAGGATGAGTTACACTTGTATCTTGACCTTGAGGATGAGTTACACTTGTATCTTGACCTTGAGGATGAGTTACACTTGTATCTTGACCTTGAGGATGAGTTGCACCTGTATCTTGACTTTAAGGATGAGTTACACTTGTATCTTGACCTTGAGGATGAGATACACTTGTATCTTGACCTTGAGGATGAGATACACTTGTATCTTGACCTTGAGGATGAGTTACACTTGTATCTTGACCTTGAGGATGAGTTACACTTGTATCTTGACCTTGAGGATGAGTTGCACCTATAGCTTGACTTTAAGGATGAGTTACACTTGTATCTTGACCTTGAGGATGAGTTACACTTGTATCTTGACCTTGAGGATGAGTTACACTTGTATCTTGACCTTGAGGATGAGTTACACTTGTATCTTGACCTTGAGGATGAGTTACACTTGTATCTTGACCTTGAGGATGAGTTACACTTGTATCTTGACCTTGAGGACAGTCACACTTGTATCTTGACCTTGAGGATGAGTTACACTTGTATCTTGACTTTGAGGATGAGTTACACTTGTATCTTGACCTTGAGGATGAGTTACACTTGTATCTTGACCTTGAGGATGAGTTACACTTGTATCTTGACCTTGAGGATGAGTTACACTTGTATCTTGACCTTGAGGATGAGTTACACTTGTATCTTGACCTTGAGGATGAGTTACACTTGTATCTTGACCTTGAGGATGAGTTACACTTGTATCTTGACCTTGAGGATGAGTTACACTTGTATCTTGACCTTGAGGATGAGTTACACTTGTATCTTGACCTTGAGGATGAGTTACACTTGTATCTTGACCTTGAGGATGAGTTACACTTGTATCTTGACCTTGAGGATGAGTTACACTTGTATCTTGACCTTGAGGATGAGTTACACTTGTATCTTGACCTTGAGGATGAGTTACACTTGTATCTTGACCTTGAGGATGAGTTACACTTGTATCTTGACCTTGAGGATGAGTCACACTTGTATCTTGACCTTGAGGATGAGTTACACTTGTATCTTGACCTTGAGGATGAGTTACACTTGTATCTTGACCTTGAGGATGAGTTACACTTGTATCTTGACCTTGAGGACAGTCACACTTGTATCTTGACCTTGAGGATGAGTTACACTTGTATCTTGACCTTGAGGATGAGTTACACTTGTATCTTGACCTTGAGGATGAGTTACACTTGTATCTTGACCTTGAGGATGAGTTACACTTGTATCTTGACTTTGAGGATGAGTTACACTTGTATCTTGACCTTGAGGATGAGTTACACTTGTATCTTGACCTTGAGGATGAGTTACACTTGTATCTTGACCTTGAGGATGAGTTACACTTGTATCTTGACCTTGAGGATGAGTTACACTTGTATCTTGACCTTGAGGATGAGTTACACTTGTATCTTGACCTTGAGGATGAGTTACACTTGTATCTTGACCTTGAGGATGAGTTACACTTGTATCTTGACCTTGAGGATGAGTTACACTTGTATCTTGACCTTGAGGATGAGTTACACTTGTATCTTGACCTTGAGGATGAGATACACTTGTATCTTGACCTTGAGGATGAGTCACACTTGTATCTTGACCTTGAGGATGAGATGCACTTGTATCTTGACCTTGAGGACAGTCACAATTGTATCTTGACCTTGAGGATGAGTTACACTTGTATCTTGACCTTGAGGATGAGTTACACTTGTATCTTGACCTTGAGGATGAGTTACACTTGTATCTTGACCTTGAGGATGAGTTACACTTGTATCTTGACCTTGAGGATGAGTTACACTTGTATCTTGACTTGAGGATGAGTTACACTTGTATCTTGACCTTGAGGATGAGTTACACTTGTATCTTGACCTTGAGGATGAGTTACACTTGTATCTTGACCTTGAGGATGAGTTACACTTGTATCTTGACCTTGAGGATGAGTTACACTTGTATCTTGACCTTGAGGATGAGTTACACTTGTATCTTGACCTTGAGGATGAGTTACACTTGTATCTTGACCTTGAGGATGAGTTACACTTGTATCTTGACCTTGAGGATGAGTTACACTTGTATCTTGACCTTGAGGATGAGTTACACTTGTATCTTGACCTTGAGGATGAGTTACACTTGTATCTTGACCTTGAGGATGAGTTACACTTGTATCTTGACCTTGAGGATGAGTTACACTTGTATATTGACCTGTAAGATGAGTTACATTTGTATTTTGACCTTAAGGATGAGTTACACTTGTATCTTGACCTTTTGGATGAGTTACACTTGTATCTTGACCTTGAGGACAGCCACAATTGTATCTTGACCTTGAGGATGAGTTACACTTGTATCTTGACTTTGAGGATGAGTTACACTTGTATCTTGACCTTGAGGATGAGTTACATTTGTATCTTGACCTTGAGGACAGCCACAATTGTATCTTGACTTTGAGGATGAGATACACTTGTATCTTGACTTTGAGGATGAGTTACACTTGCATCTTGTCCTTGAGGATGAGTTACACTTGTATCTTGACCTTGAGGATGAGTTACACTTGTATCTTGACCTTGAGGATGAGTTACACTTGTATCTTGACCTTGAGGATGAGTTACACTTGTATCTTGACCTTGAGGATGAGTTACACTTGTATCTTGACCTTGAGGATGAGTTACACTTGTATCTTGACCTTGAGGGTGAGTTACACTTGTATCTTGACCTTGAGGATGAGTTACACTTGTATCTTGACCTTGAGGATGAGTTACACTTGTATCTTGACCTTGAGGATGATTTACATTTGTATCTTGACCTTGAGGATGAGTTACACTTGTATCTTGACCTTGAGGATGAGATACACTTGTATCTTGACCTTGAGGATGAGTTACACTTGTATCTTGACCTTGAGGATGAGATACACTTGTATCTTGACCTTGAGGACAGTCACAATTGTATCTTGACCTTGAGGATGAGTTACACTTGTATCTTGACTTTGAGGATGAGTTACACTTGTATCTTGACCTTGAGGATGAGTTATATTTGTATCTTGTCCTTGAGGATGAGATACGCTTGTATCTTGACCTTGAGGACAGTCACACTTGTATCTTGACCTTGAGGATGAGATACACTTGTATCTTGACCTTGAGGACAGTCACAATTGTATCTTGACCTTGAGGATGAGTTACACTTGTATCTTGACTTTGAGGATGAGTTAAACCTGTATCTTGACCTTGAGGATGAGTTAAACCCTTATCTTGACCTTGAGGATGATTTATATTTGTATCTTGTCCTTGAGGATGAGTTACACTTGTATCTTGACCTTGAGGATGAGATACACTTGTATCTTGACCTTGAGGATGAGTTACACTTGTATCTTGACCTTGAGGATGAGTTGCACATATAGCTTGACTTTTAGGATGGGTTACACTTGTATCTTGACCTTGAGGATGAGATACACTTGTATCTTGACCTTGAGGACAGTCACACTTGTATCTTGACTTTGAGGATGAGTTACACTTGTATCTTGACCTTGAGGATGAGATTCACTTGTATCTTGACCTTGAGGATGAGTTACACTTGTATCTTGTCCATGAGGACAGTCACACTTGTATCTTGACCTTGAGGATGAGTTACACTTGTATCTTGACCTTGAGGATGAGGGTACACTTGTATCTTGACCTTGAGGATGAGTTACACTTGTATCTTGACCTTGAGGGCGAGTTTCACTTGTTTCTTGACTTTGAGGATGAGTTACACTTGTATCTTGACCTTGGGGATGAGTTACACTTGTATCTTGACCTTGACGGTGAGTTACACTTGTATCTTGACCTTGAGGGTGAGTTACACTTGTATCTTGACCTTGAGAATGAGTTACATTTGTATCTTGACCTTGAGGATGAGTTACACTTGTATCTTGACCTTGAGGATGAGATACACTTGTATCTTGACCTTGAGGATGAGTTACACCTGTATCTTGACTTTGAGGATGAATTACACTTGTATCTTGACCTTGAGGATGAGTTACATTTGTATCTTGTCCTTGAGGATGAGTTACACTTGTATCTTGACCTTGAGGATGAGATACACTTGTATCTTGACCTTGAGGACAGTTACACTTGTATCTTAACCTTGAGGATAAGTTATACTTGTATCTTGACTTTGAGGATGAGTTACACTTGTATATTGACCTTGAGGATGAGTTACATTTGTATTTTCACCTTAAGGATGAGTTACACTTGTATCTTGACCTTGAGGAAGAGATACACTTGTATCTTGACCTTGAAGACAGTCACATTTGTATCTTGACCTTGAGGATTAGTTACACTTGTATCTTGACCTTGAGGACAGTCACAATTGTATCTTGACCTTGAGGATTAGTTACACTTGTATCTTGACTTTGAGAATGAGTTACACTTGTATCATGACGGTGAGGATGAGCTGCGCCTATAGCTTGACGTTAAGGATGAGTTACACATGTATTTTGACCTTGAGTTTGAGATACACTTGTATCTTGACCTTGAAGATGAGTTACACTTGTATCTTGACCTTGAGGATGAGTTACATTTGTGTCTTGTCCTTGAGGATGAGTTACACTTGTATGTTGACCTTGAGGATGAGTTACATTTGTATCTTGTCCTTGAGGATGAGATACACTTGTATCTTGACCTTGAGGATGAGTTACATTGTATCTTGACTTTCAAGATGAGTTACACTTGTATATTGACATTGAGGATGAGTTTCATTTGTGTCTTGTCCTTGAGGATGAGTTACACTTGTATCTGTACCTTGAGGATGAGTTACACTTGTATCTTGACCTTGAGGATGAGTTACACTTGTATCTTGACCTTGAGGATGAGTTACACTTGTATCTTGTCCTTGAGGATGAGTTACACTTGTATCTTGACTTTGAGGATGAGTTACACTTGTATCTTGTCCTTGAGGATGAGTTACACTTGTATCTTGACCTTGAAGATGAGTTACACTTGTATCTTGACCTTGAGGATGAGTTACACTTGTATCTTGTCCTTGAGGATGAGTTACACTTGTATCTTGACCTTGAAGATGAGTTACACTTGTATCTTGACCTTGAGGATGAGTTACACTTGTATCTTGACCTTGAGGGTGAGTTACACTTGTATCTTGACCTTGAGGATGAGTTACACTTGTATCTTGACTTTGAGGATGAGTTAAACTTGTATCTTGATCTTGAGGATGAGTTATATTTGTATCTTGTCCTTGAGGATGAGTTACACTTGTATCTTGACCTTGAGGATGAGATACGCTTGTATCTTGACCTTGAGGACAGTCACACTTGTATCTTGACCTTGAAGATGAGTTACACTTGTATCTTGACCTTGAGGATGAGTTACACTTGTATCTTGACCTTGAGGGTGAGTTACACTTGTATCTTGACCTTGAGGATGAGTTACACTTGTATCTTGACCTTGAGGATGAGTTACACTTGTATCTTGATCTTGAGGATGAGTTACACTTGTATCTTGACCTTGAGGATGAGTTACACTTGTATCTTGACCTTGAGGATGAGTTACACTTGTATCTTGACCTTGAGGATGAGTTACACTTGTATCTTGACCTTGAGGATGAGTTACACTTGTATCTTGACCTTGAGGATGAGTTACACTTGTATCTTGATCTTGAGGATGAGTTATATTTGTATCTTGTCCTTGAGGATGAGTTACACTTGTATCTTGACCTTGAGGATGAGATACGCTTGTATCTTGACCTTGAGGACAGTCACACTTGTATCTTGACCTTGAGGATGAGATACACTTGTATCTTGACCTTGAGGACAGTCACAATTGTATCTTGACCTTGAGGATGAGTTACACTTGTATCTTGACTTTGAGGATGAGTTAAACTTGTATCTTGACCTTGAGGATGAGTTATATTTGTATCTTGTCCTTGAGGATGGGTTGCACTTGTATCTTGACCTTCAGGATGAGATACGCTAGTATCTTGACCTTGAGGGCAGTCACATTTGTATCTTGACCTTGAGGATGAGATACACTTGTATCTTGGCCTTGAGGATGAGTTACACTTATATCTTGACTTTGAGGATGAGTTGCACTTGCATCTTGACCTTGAGGATGAGTTACATTTGTATCTTGTCCTTGAGGATGAGTTACACTTGTATCTTGACTTTGAGGATCAGATACACTTGTATCTTGACCTTGAGGAGAGTCACACTTGTATCTTGACCTTGAGGATGAGTTACACTTGTATTTTGACTTTGAGGATAAGTTACATTTGTATCTTGACCTTGAGGATGAGTTACACTTGTATCTTGACCTTGAGGATGAGTTACACTTGTATCTTCACCTTGTGCATGAGATACTCTTGTATCTTGACCTTGAAGATAGTCACACTTGTATCTTGACCTTGAGGATGAGTTACACCTGTATCTTGACTTTGAGGATGAGTTACACTTGTATCTTGACCTTGAGGATGAGTTACATTTGTATCTTGACCTTGAGGATGAGTTACACTTGTATGTTGACCTTGATGATGAGATATACTTGTATCTTGACCTTGAGGACAGTCACACTTTTATCTTGACCTTGAGGACAGTCACACTTGTACCTTGACCTTGAGGATGAGTTACACTTGTATCTTGACTTTGAGGATGAGTTACACTTGTATCTTGACATTGAGGATGAGTTACATTTGTATCTTGTCCTTGAGGATGAGGTATACTTGTATCTTGACCTTGAGGATGAGTTACACTTGTATCTTGACCATGAGGACAGTGACACTTGTATCTTGACCTTGAGGATGAGTTACACTTGTATCTTGACCTTGAGGTTAAGTTACACTTGTATCTTGACCTTGAGGATAAGTTACACTTGTATCTTGACCTTGAGGGTGAGTTACACTCGTATCTTGTCCTTGAGTATGAGTTACAATTGTGTCTTGTCCTTGAGGATGAGTTACATTTGTATCTTGTCCTTGAGGATGAGGTACACTTGTATCTTGACCTTGACGATGAGTTACACTTGTATCTTGACCTTGAGTATGAGTTACAATTGTATCTTGACCTTGAGGATGAGATACACTTGTATCTTGACCTTGAGGACAGTTACACTTGTATCTTAACCTTGACGATGAGTTGCACCTATATCTTGACCTTGAGGACAGTCACAATTGTATCTTGACCTTGAGGATTAGTTACACTTGTATCTTGACTTTGAGGATGAGTTACACTTGTATCTTGACCTTGAGGATGAGTTGCACCTATAGCTTGACTTTAAGGATGAGTTACACATGTATTTTGACCTTGAGTTTGAGATACACTTGTATCTTGACCTTGAGGATGAGTTACACTTGTATCTTGACCTTGAGGATGAGTTACATTTGTGTCTTGTCCTTGAGGATGAGTTACACTTGTTTGTTGACCTTGAGCATGAGGTACACTTGTATCTTGATCTTGAGGATGAGTTACACTTGTATCTTGAATTTGAGGATGAGTTACACTTGTATCTTGACCTTGAGGATAGTCACACTTGTAACTTGACCTTGAGTATGAGTTACACTTGTATCTTGACTTTGAGGATGAATTTCACTTGTATCTTGACCTTGAGGATGAGTTACATTTGTATCTTGTCCTTGAGGATGAGTTACACTTGTATCTTGACCTTGAGGATGAGATACACTTGTATCTTGACCTTGAGGATGAGTTGCACCTATATCTTCACTTTAGAGGATGAGTAACACTTGTATCTTGACCATGAGGACGAGATACACTTGTATCTATCTTGATCTTGAGGACAGTCACACTTGTATCTTGAGCTTGAGGATGAGTTACACTTGTATCTTGACTTTGAGGATGAGTTACACTTGTTTCTTGACCTTGAGGATGAGTTACACTTGTATCTTGACCCTGAGCATGAATTGCACCTATAGCTCGACTTTAAGGATGAGTTACACATATATCTTGACCTTGAGGATGAGATACACTTGGATCTTGACCTTGAGGACAGTCACTCTTGTATCTTGACCTTGAGGATGAGTTACACTTGTATCTTGACCTTGAGGATGAGTTACACTTGTATCTTGACCTTGAGGATGAGATACACTTGTATCTTGACCTTGAGGACAGTCACACTTGGATCTTGACCTTGAGGACAGTCACACTTGGATCTTGACCTTGAGGATGAGTTACACTTGTTTGTTGACTTTGATGATGAGTTACACTTGTATCTTGACATTGAGGATGAGTTACACTTGCATCTTGACCTTGAGGACAGTCACACTTGTATCTTGACCTAGAGGATGAGTTACACTTGTATCTTGACCTTGAGGACGAGATACACTTGTATCTATCTTGATCTTGAGGACAGTCACACTTGTATCTTGAGCTTGAGGATGAGTTACACTTGTATCTTGACTTTGAGGATGAGTTACACTTGTTTCTTGACCTTGAGGATGAGTTACACTTGTATCTTGACCCTGAGCATGAATTGCACCTATAGCTCGACTTTAAGGATGAGTTACACATATATCTTGACCTTGAGGATGAGATACACTTGGATCTTGACCTTGAGGACAGTCACTCTTGTATCTTGACCTTGAGGATGAGTTACACTTGTATCTTGACCTTGAGGATGAGTTACACTTGTATCTTGACCTTGAGGATGAGATACACTTGTATCTTGACCTTGAGGACAGTCACACTTGGATCTTGACCTTGAGGATGAGTTACACTTGTTTGTTGACTTTGATGATGAGTTACACTTGTATCTTGACATTGAGGATGAGTTACACTTGCATCTTGACCTTGAGGACAGTCACACTTGTATCTTGACCTAGAGGATGAGTTACACTTGTATCTTGACTTTGAGGATGAGATACACTTGTATCTTGACCTTGAGGACAGTCACACTTGTATCTTGACCTTGAGGATGAGTTACACTTGTATCTTGACTTTGAGGATGAGTTACACTTGTATCTTGACCTTGAGGATGAGATACACTTGTATCTTGACCTTGAGGACAGTCACACTTGTATCTTGACCTTGAGGATGAGTTACACTTGTATCTTGACTTTGAGGATGAGTTACACTTGTATCTTGACATTGAGGATGAGTTACACTTGTATCTTGACCTTGAGGATGATTTGCACCTGTATCTTGACTTTAAGGATAAGATACACTTGTATCTTGACCTTGAGGATGAGTTACACTTGTTTGTTGACTTTGATGATGAGTTACACTTGTATCTTGACCTTGAGGACAGTCACACTTGTATCTTGACTTTGAGGATGAGTTACACTTGTAACTTGACTTTGAGGATGAGTTACACTTGTATCTTGACTTTAAGGATGAGATACACTTGTATCATGACCTTGAGGACAGTCACACTTGTATCTTGACCTTGAGGATGAGTTACACTTGTATCTTGACTTTGAGGATGAGTTACACTTGTATCTTGACATTAAAGATGAGTTACATTTGTATCTTGTCCTTGAGGATGAGATACACACTTGTATTTTGAACTCGAGGATGAGATACACTTGCATCTTGACCTTGAGGACAGTCACACTTGTATCTTGACCTTGAGGATGAGTTACACTTGTATCTTGACTTTGAGGATGAGATACACTTGTATCTTGACCTTGACGACAGTCACACTTGTATCTTGACCTTGAGGATGAGTTACACTTGTATCTTGACTTTGAGGATGAGTTACACTTGTATCTTGACCTTGAGGATGAGTTACATTTGTATTTTGACCTTGAGGATGAGTTACACTTGTATCTTGACCTTGAGGATGAGTTACACTTGTATCTTGACCTTGAGGATGAGTTACACTTGTATCTTGACCTTGAGGACAGTCACACTTGTATCTTGACCTTGAGGATGAGTTACACTTGTATCTTGACCTTGAGGATGAGTTACACTTGTATCTTGACCTTGAGGATGAGTTACACTTGTATCTTGACCTTGAGGATGAGTTGCACCTGTATCTTGACTTTAAGGATGAGTTACACTTGTATCTTGACCTTGAGGATGAGATACACTTGTATCTTGACCTTGAGGACAGTCACACTTGTATCTTGACCTTGAGGATGAGTTACACTTGTATCTTGACCTTGAGGATGAGTTACACTTGTATCTTGACCTTGAGGACAGTTACACTTGTATCTTGACCTTGAGGATGAGTTACACTTGTATCTTGACCTTGAGGATGAGTTACACTTGTATCTTGACCTTGAGGATGAGTTACACTTGTATCTTGACCTTGAGGATGAGTTACACTTGTATCTTGACCTTGAGGATGAGTTACACTTGTATCTTGACCTTGAGGATGAGTTACACTTGTATCTTGACCTTGAGGATGAGTTACACTTGTATCTTGACCTTGAGGATGAGTTACACTTGTATCTTGACCTTGAGGACAGTTACACTTGTATCTTGACCTTGAGGATGAGTTACACTTGTATCTTGACCTTGAGGATGAGTTACACTTGTATCTTGACCTTGAGGATGAGTTACACTTGTATCTTGACCTTGAGGATGAGTTACACTTGTATCTTGACCTTGAGGATGAGTTACACTTGTATCTTGACCTTGAGGATGAGTTACACTTGTATCTTGACCTTGAGGATGAGTTACACTTGTATCTTGACCTTGAGGATGAGTTACACTTGTATCTTGACCTTGAAGATGAGTTACACTTGTATCTTGACCTTGAGGATGAGTTACACTTGTATCTTGACCTTGAGGATGAGTTACACTTGTATCTTGACCTTGAGGATGAGTTACACTTGTATCTTGACCTTGAGGATGAGTTACACTTGTATCTTGACCTTGAGGATGAGTTACACTTGTATCTTGACCTTGAGGATGAGTTACACTTGTATCTTGACCTTGAGGATGAGTTACACTTGTATCTTGACCTTGAGGATGAGTTACACTTGTATCTTGACCTTGAGGATGAGTTACACTTGTATCTTGACCTTGAGGATGAGTTACACTTGTATCTTGACCTTGAGGATGAGTTACACTTGTATCTTGACCTTGAGGATGAGTTACACTTGTATCTTGACCTTGAGGATGAGTTACACTTGTATCTTGACCTTGAGGATGAGTTACATCTGTATCTTGACTTGAGGATGAGTTACACTTGTATCTTGACCTTGAGGATGAGATACACTTGTATCTTGACCTTGAGGATGAGTTACACTTGTATCTTGACCTTGAGGATGAGTTACACTTGTATCTTGACCTTGAGGATGAGTTACACTTGTATCTTGACCTTGAGGATGAGTTACACTTGTATCTTGACCTTGAGGATGAGTTACACTTGTATCTTGACCTTGAGGATGAGTTACACTTGTATCTTGACCTTGAGGATGAGTTACACTTGTATCTTGACCTTGAGGATGAGTTACACTTGTATCTTGACCTTGAGGATGAGTTACACTTGTATCTTGACCTTGAGGATGAGTTACACTTGTATCTTGACCTTGAGGATGAGTTACACTTGTATCTTGACCTTGAGGATGAGTTACACTTGTATCTTGACCTTGAGGATGAGTTACACTTGTATCTTGACCTTGAGGATGAGTTACACTTGTATCTTGACCTTGAGGATGAGTTACACTTGTATCTTGACCTTGAGGATGAGTTACACTTGTATCTTGACCTTGAGGATGAGTTACACTTGTATCTTGACCTTGAGGATGAGTTACACTTGTATCTTGACCTTGAGGATGAGTTACACTTGTATCTTGACCTTGAGGATGAGTTACACTTGTATCTTGACCTTGAGGATGAGTTACACTTGTATCTTGACCTTGAGGATGAGTTACACTTGTATCTTGACCTTGAGGATGAGTTACACTTGTATCTTGACCTTGAGGATGAGTTACACTTGTATCTTGACCTTGAGGATGAGTTACACTTGTATCTTGACCTTGAGGATGAGTTACACTTGTATCTTGACCTTGAGGATGAGTTACACTTGTATCTTGACCTTGAGGATGAGTTACACTTGTATCTTGACCTTGAGGATGAGTTACACTTGTATCTTGACCTTGAGGATGAGTTACACTTGTATCTTGACCTTGAGGATGAGTTACACTTGTATCTTGACCTTGAGGATGAGTACACTTGTATCTTGACCTTGAGGATGAGTTACACTTGTATCTTGACCTTGAGGATGAGTTACACTTGTATCTTGACCTTGAGGATGAGTTACACTTGTATCTTGACCTTGAGGATGAGTTACACTTGTATCTTGACCTTGAGGATGAGTTACACTTGTATCTTGACCTTGAGGATGAGTTACACTTGTATCTTGACCTTGAGGATGAGTTACACTTGTATCTTGACCTTGAGGATGAGTTACACTTGTATCTTGACCTTGAGGATGAGTTACACTTGTATCTTGACCTTGAGGATGAGTTACACTTGTATCTTGACCTTGAGGATGAGTTACACTTGTATCTTGACCTTGAGGATGAGTTACACTTGTATCTTGACCTTGAGGATGAGTTACACTTGTATCTTGACCTTGAGGATGAGTACACTTGTATCTTGACCTTGAGGATAGTACACTTGTATCTTGACCTTGAGGATGAGTTACACTTGTATCTTGACCTTGAGGATGAGTTACACTTGTATCTTGACCTTGAGGATGAGTTACACTTGTATCTTGACCTTGAGGATGAGTTACACTTGTATCTTGACCTTGAGGATGAGTTACACTTGTATCTTGACCTTGAGGATGAGTTACACTTGTATCTTGACCTTGAGGATGAGTTACACTTGTATCTTGACCTTGAGGATGAGTTACACTTGTATCTTGACCTTGAGGATGAGTTACACTTGTATCTTGACCTTGAGGATGAGTTACACTTGTATCTTGACCTTGAGGATGAGTTACACTTGTATCTTGACCTTGAGGATGAGTTACACTTGTATCTTGACCTTGAGGATGAGTTACACTTGTATCTTGACCTTGAGGATGAGTTACACTTGTATCTTGACCTTGAGGATGAGTTACACTTGTATCTTGACCTTGAGGATGAGTTACACTTGTATCTTGACCTTGAGGATGAGTTACACTTGTATCTTGACCTTGAGGATGAGTTACACTTGTATCTTGACCTTGAGGATGAGTTACACTTGTATCTTGACCTTGAGGATGAGTTACACTTGTATCTTGACCTTGAGGATGAGTTACACTTGTATCTTGACCTTGAGGATGAGTTACACTTGTATCTTGACCTTGAGGATGAGTTACACTTGTATCTTGACCTTGAGGATGAGTTACACTTGTATCTTGACCTTGAGGATGAGTTACACTTGTATCTTGACCTTGAGGATGAGTTACACTTGTATCTTGACCTTGAGGATGAGTTACACTTGTATCTTGACCTTGAGGATGAGTTACACTTGTATCTTGACCTTGAGGATGAGTTACACTTGTATCTTGACCTTGAGGATGAGTTACACTTGTATCTTGACCTTGAGGATGAGGGTACACTTGTATCTTGACCTTGAGGATGAGTTACACTTGTATCTTGACCTTGAGGATGAGTTACACTTGTATCTTGACCTTGAGGATGAGTTACACTTGTATCTTGACCTTGAGGATGAGTTACACTTGTATCTTGACCTTGAGGATGAGTTACACTTGTATCTTGACCTTGAGGATGAGTTACACTTGTATCTTGACCTTGAGGATGAGTTACACTTGTATCTTGACCTTGAGGATGAGTTACACTTGTATCTTGACCTTGAGGATGAGTTACACTTGTATCTTGACCTTGAGGATGAGTTACACTTGTATCTTGACCTTGAGGATGAGTTACACTTGTATCTTGACCTTGAGGATGAGTTACACTTGTATCTTGACCTTGAGGATGAGTTACACTTGTATCTTGACCTTGAGGATGAGTTACACTTGTATCTTGACCTTGAGGATGAGTTACACTTGTATCTTGACCTTGAGGATGAGTTACACTTGTATCTTGACCTTGAGGATGAGTTACACTTGTATCTTGACCTTGAGGATGAGTTACACTTGTATCTTGACCTTGAGGATGAGTACACTTGTATCTTGACCTTGAGTGAGTACACTTGTATCTTGACCTTGAGGATGAGTTACACTTGTATCTTGACCTTGAGGATGAGTTACACTTGTATCTTGACCTTGAGGATGAGTTACACTTGTATCTTGACCTTGAGGATGAGTTACACTTGTATCTTGACCTTGAGGATGAGTTACACTTGTATCTTGACCTTGAGGATGAGTTACACTTGTATCTTGACCTTGAGGATGAGTTACACTTGTATCTTGACCTTGAGGATGAGTTACACTTGTATCTTGACCTTGAGGATGAGTTACACTTGTATCTTGACCTTGAGGATGAGTTACACTTGTATCTTGACCTTGAGGATGAGTTACACTTGTATCTTGACCTTGAGGATGAGTTACACTTGTATCTTGACCTTGAGGATGAGTTACTCTTGTATCTTGACCTTGAGGATGAGTTACACTTGTATCTTGACCTTGAGGATGAGTTACACTTGTATCTTGACCTTGAGGATGAGTTACACTTGTATCTTGACCTTGAGGATGAGTTACACTTGTATCTTGACCTTGAGGATGAGTTACACTTGTATCTTGACCTTGAGGATGAGTTACACTTGTATCTTGACCTTGAGGATGAGTTACACTTGTATCTTGACCTTGAGGATGAGTTACACTTGTATCTTGACCTTGAGGATGAGTTACACTTGTATCTTGACCTTGAGGATGAGTTACACTTGTATCTTGACCTTGAGGATGAGTTACACTTGTATCTTGACCTTGAGGATGAGTTACACTTGTATCTTGACCTTGAGGATGAGTTACACTTGTATCTTGACCTTGAGGATGAGTTACACTTGTATCTTGACCTTGAGGATGAGTTACACTTGTATCTTGACCTTGAGGATGAGTTACACTTGTATCTTGACCTTGAGGATGAGTTACACTTGTATCTTGACCTTGAGGATGAGTACACTTGTATCTTGACCTTGAGGATGAGGGTACACTTGTATCTTGACCTTGAGGATGAGTTACACTTGTATCTTGACCTTGAGGATGAGTTACACTTGTATCTTGACCTTGAGGATGAGTTACACTTGTATCTTGACCTTGAGGATGAGTTACACTTGTATCTTGACCTTGAGGATGAGTTACACTTGTATCTTGACCTTGAGGATGAGTTACACTTGTATCTTGACCTTGAGGATGAGTTACACTTGTATCTTGACCTTGAGGATGAGTTACACTTGTATCTTGACCTTGAGGATGAGTTACACTTGTATCTTGACCTTGAGGATGAGTTACACTTGTATATTGACCTTGAGGATGAGTTACACTTGTATTTTGACCTTGAGGAGTCACTGTATCTGACTGGTGAGTACACTTGTATCTTGACCTTGAGGATGAGTTACACTTGTATCTTGACCTTGAGGATGAGTTACACTTGTATCTTGACCTTGAGGATGAGTTACACTTGTATCTTGACCTTGAGGATGAGTTACACTTGTATCTTGACCTTGAGGATGAGTTACACTTGTATCTTGACCTTGAGGATGAGTTACACTTGTATCTTGACCTTGAGGATGAGTTACACTTGTATCTTGACCTTGAGGATGAGTTACACTTGTATCTTGACCTTGAGGATGAGTTACACTTGTATCTTGACCTTGAGAATGAGTTACACTTGTATCTTGACCTTGAGGATGAGTTACACTTGTATCTTGACCTTGAGGATGAGTTACACTTGTATCTTGACCTTGAGGATGAGTTACACTTGTATCTTGACCTTGAGGATGAGTTACACTTGTATCTTGACCTTGAGGGTGAGTTACACTTGTATCTTGACCTTGAGGATGAGTTACACTTGTATCTTGACCTTGAGGATGAGTTACACTTGTATCTTGACCTTGAGGATGAGTTACACTTGTATCTTGACCTTGAGGATGAGTTACACTTGTATCTTGACCTTGAGGATGAGTTACACTTGTATCTTGACCTTGAGGATGAGTTACACTTGTATCTTGACCTTGAGGATGAGTTACACTTGTATCTTGACCTTGAGGATGAGTTACACTTGTATCTTGACCTTGAGGATGAGTTACACTTGTATCTTGACCTTGAGGATGAGTTACACTTGTATCTTGACCTTGAGGATGAGTTACACTTGTATCTTGACCTTGAGGATGAGTTACACTTGTATCTTGACCTTGAGGATGAGTTACACTTGTATCTTGACCTTGAGGATGAGTTACACTTGTATCTTGACCTTGAGGATGAGTTACACTTGTATCTTGACCTTGAGGATGAGTTACACTTGTATCTTGACCTTGAGGATGAGTTACACTTGTATCTTGACCTTGAGGATGAGTTACACTTGTATCTTGACCTTGAGGATGAGTTACACTTGTATCTTGACCTTGAGGATGAGTTACACTTGTATCTTGACCTTGAGGATGAGTTACACTTGTATCTTGACCTTGAGGATGAGTTACACTTGTATCTTGACCTTGAGGATGAGTTACACTTGTATCTTGACCTTGAGGATGAGTTACACTTGTATCTTGACCTTGAGGATGAGTTACACTTGTATCTTGACCTTGAGGATGAGTTACACTTGTATCTTGACCTTGAGGATGAGTTACACTTGTATCTTGACCTTGAGGATGAGTTACACTTGTATCTTGACCTTGAGGATGAGTTACACTTGTATCTTGACCTTGAGGATGAGTTACACTTGTATCTTGACCTTGAGGATGAGTTACACTTGTATCTTGACCTTGAGGATGAGTTACACTTGTATCTTGACCTTGAGGATGAGTTACACTTGTATCTTGACCTTGAGGATGAGTTACACTTGTATCTTGACCTTGAGGATGAGTTACACTTGTATCTTGACCTTGAGGATGAGTTACACTTGTATCTTGACCTTGAGGATGAGTTACACTTGTATCTTGACCTTGAGGATGAGTTACACTTGTATCTTGACCTTGAGGATGAGTTACACTTGTATCTTGACCTTGAGGATGAGTTACACTTGTATCTTGACCTTGAGGATGAGTTACACTTGTATCTTGACCTTGAGGATGAGTTACACTTGTATCTTGACCTTGAGGATGAGTTACACTTGTATCTTGACCTTGAGGATGAGTTACACTTGTATCTTGACCTTGAGGATGAGTTACACTTGTATCTTGACCTTGAGGATGAGTTACACTTGTATCTTGACATTGAGGATGAGTTACACTTGTATCTTGACCTTGAGATGAGTTCACTGTATCTTGACTTAGGATGAGTTACACTTGTATCTTGACCTTGAGGATGAGTTACACTTGTATCTTGACCTTGAGGATGAGTTACACTTGTATCTTGACCTTGAGGATGAGTTACACTTGTATCTTGACCTTGAGGATGAGTTACACTTGTATCTTGACCTTGAGGATGAGTTACACTTGTATCTTGACCTTGAGGAGTACACTTGTATCTTGACCTTGAGGATGAGTTACACTTGTATCTTGACCTTGAGGATGAGTTACACTTGTATCTTGACCTTGAGGATGAGTTACACTTGTATCTTGACCTTGAGGATGAGTTACACTTGTATCTTGACCTTGAGGATGAGTTACACTTGTATCTTGACCTTGAGGATGAGTTACACTTGTATCTTGACTTTGAGGATGAGTTACACTTGTATCTTGACCTTGAGGACAGTCACACTTGTATCTTGACCTTGAGGATGAGTTACACTTGTATCTTGACCTTGAGGATGAGTTACACTTGTATCTTGACCTTGAGGATGAGTTACACTTGTATCTTGACCTTGAGGATGAGTTACACTTGTATCTTGACCTTGAGGATGAGTTACACTTGTATCTTGACCTTGAGGATGAGTTACACTTGTATCTTGACCTTGAGGATGAGTTACACTTGTATCTTGACCTTGAGGATGAGTTACACTTGTATCTTGACCTTGAGGATGAGTTACACTTGTATCTTGACCTTGAGGATGAGTTACACTTGTATCTTGACTTTGATGATGAGATACACTTGTATCTTGACCTTGAGGATGAGATACACTTGTATCTTGACCTTGAGGACAGTCACACATGTATCTTGACCTTGAGGATGAGTTACACTTGTATCTTGACCTTGAGGATGAGTTACACTTGTATCTTGACCTTGAGGATGAGTTACACTTGTATCTTGACCTTGAGGACAGTCACACTTGTATCTTGACCTTGAGGATGAGTTACACTTGTATCTTGACCTTGAGGATGAGTTACACTTGTATCTTGACCTTGAGGATGAGTTACACTTGTATCTTGACCTTGAGGATGAGTTACACTTGTATCTTGACCTTGAGGA
This sequence comes from Homarus gammarus, assembly GCA_958450375.1. NCBI lineage: Eukaryota > Metazoa > Arthropoda > Malacostraca > Decapoda > Nephropidae > Homarus > Homarus gammarus. The sequence goes on from CAUDMG010002538.1 coordinate 1,233,603, forward strand.
TGAGTTACACTTGTATCTTGACCTTGAGGATGAGTTACACTTGTATCTTGACCTTGAGGATGAGTTACACTTGTATCTTGACCTTGAGGATGAGTTACACTTGTATCTTGACCTTGAGGATGAGTTACACTTGTATCTTGACCTTGAGGATGAGTTACACTTGTATCTTGACCTTGAGGATGAGTTACACTTGTATCTTGACCTTGAGGATGAGTTACACTTGTATCTTGACCTTGAGGATGAGTTACACTTGTATCTTGACCTTGAGGATGAGTTACACTTGTATCTTGACCTTGAGGATGAGTTACACTTGTATCTTGACCTTGAGGATGAGTTACACTTGTATCTTGACCTTGAGGATGAGTTACACTTGTATCTTGACCTTGAGGATGAGTTACACTTGTATCTTGACCTTGAGGATGAGTTACACTTGTATCTTGACCTTGAGGATGAGTTACACTTGTATCTTGACCTTGAGGATGAGTTACACTTGTATCTTGACCTTGAGGATGAGTTACACTTGTATCTTGACCTTGAGGATGAGTTACACTTGTATCTTGACCTTGAGGATGAGTTACACTTGTATCTTGACCTTGAGGATGAGTTACACTTGTATCTTGACCTTGAGGATGAGTTACACTTGTATCTTGACCTTGAGGATGAGTTACACTTGTATCTTGACCTTGAGGATGAGATACACTTGTATCTTGACCTTGAGGACAGTCACACTTGTATCTTGACCTTGAGGATGAGTTACACTTGTATCTTGACTTTGAGGATGAGTTACACTTGTATCTTGACCTTGAGGATGAGTTACACTTGTATCTTGACCTTGAGGATGAGTTACACTTGTATCTTGACCTTGAGGATGAGATACACTTGTATCTTGACCTTGAGGACAGTCACACTTGTATCTTGACCTTGAGGATGAGTTACACTTGTATCTTGACCTTGAGGATGAGTTACACTTGTATCTTGACCTTGAGGATGAGTTACACTTGTATCTTGACCTTGAGGATGAGTTACACTTGTATCTTGACCTTGAGGATGAGTTACACTTGTATCTTGACCTTGAGGATGAGTTACACTTGTATCTTGACCTTGAGGATGAGTTACACTTGTATCTTGACCTTGAGATGAGTTCACTTGTATCTTGACTTGAGGATGAGTTACACTTGTATCTTGACCTTGAGGACAGTCACACTTGTATCTTGACCTTGAGGATGAGTTACACTTGTATCTTGACCTTGAGGATGAGTTACACTTGTATCTTGACCTTGAGGATGAGTTACACTTGTATCTTGACTTTGAGGATGAGTTACACTTGTATCTTGACCTTGAGGATAGTCACACTTGTATCTTGACCTTGAGGATGAGTTACACTTGTATCTTGACCTTGAGGATGAGTTACACTTGTATCTTGACCTTGAGGATGAGTTACACTTGTATCTTGACCTTGAGGATGAGTTACACTTGTATCTTGACTTTAGGATGAGTTACACTTGTATCTTGACCTTGAGGACAGTCACACTTGTATCTTGACCTTGAGGATGAGTTACACTTGTATCTTGACCTTGAGGATGAGTTACACTTGTATCTTGACCTTGAGGATGAGTTACACTTGTATCTTGACCTTGAGGATGAGTTACACTTGTATCTTGACCTTGAGGATGAGTTACACTTGTATCTTGACCTTGAGGACAGTCACACTTGTATCTTGACCTTGAGGATGAGTTACACTTGTATCTTGACCTTGAGGATGTATACACTTGTATTTTGACCTTGAGGATAAGTCACACTTGTATCTTGACCTTGAGGATGAGTTACACTTGTATCTTGACTTTGAGGATGAGTTACACTTGTATCTTGACCTTGAGGATGAGTTACACTTGTATCTTGACCTTGAGGATGAGTACACACTTGTATCTTGACCTTGAGGATGAGTTACACTTGTATCTTGACCTTGAGGATGAGTTACACTTGTATCTTGACCTTGAGGATGAGTTACACTTGTATCTTGACCTTGAGGATGAGTTACACTTGTATCTTGACCTTGAGGATGAGTTACACTTGTATCTTGACCTTGAGGATGAGTTACACTTGTATCTTGACCTTGAGGATGAGTTACACTTGTATCTTGACCTTGAGGATGAGTTACACTTGTATCTTGACCTTGAGGATGAGTTACACTTGTATCTTGACCTTGAGGATGAGTTACACTTGTATCTTGACCTTGAGGATGAGTTACACTTGTATCTTGACCTTGAGGATGAGTTACACTTGTATCTTGACCTTGAGGATGAGTTACACTTGTATCTTGACCTTGAGGATGAGTTACACTTGTATCTTGACCTTGAGGATGAGATACACTTGTATCTTGACCTTGAGGATAGTCACACTTGTATCTTGACCTTGAGGATGAGTTACACTTGTATCTTGACCTTGAGGATGAGTTACACTTGTATCTTGACCTTGAGGATGAGTTACACTTGTATCTTGACCTTGAGGATGAGTTACACTTGTATCTTGACCTTGAGGATGAGTTACACTTGTATCTTGACCTTGAGGATGAGTTACACTTGTATCTTGACCTTGAGGATGAGTTACACTTGTATCTTGACCTTGAGGATGAGTTACACTTGTATCTTGACCTTGAGGATGAGTTACACTTGTATCTTGACCTTGAGGATGAGTTACACTTGTATCTTGACCTTGAGGATGAGTTACACTTGTATCTTGACCTTGAGGAGAGTTACACTTGTATCTTGACCTTGAGGATGAGTTACACTTGTATCTTGACCTTGAGGATGAGTTACACTTGTATCTTGACCTTGAGGATGAGTTACACTTGTATCTTGACCTTGAGGATGAGTTACATTTGTATCTTGACCTTGAGGATGAGTTACACTTGTATCTTGACCTTGAGGATGAGTTACACTTGTATCTTGACCTTGAGGATGAGTTACACTTTTATCTTGACCTTGAGGATGAGTTGAACCTATAGCTTGACTTTAAGGATGAGTTACACATGTATCTTGACCTTGAGGATGAGATACACTTGTATCTTGACCTTGAGGACAGTCACACTTGTATCTTGAACTTAAGGATGAGTTACACTTGTATCTTGGCTTTTGAGGATGAGTTACACTTGTATTTTGACCTTGAGGATAATACACACTTGTATCTTGACCTTGAGGATGAGTTACACTTGTATCATGACTTTGAGGATGAGTTACACTTGTATCTTGACCTTGAGGATGAGTTACATTTGTATCTTGTCCTTGAAGATGAGTTACACTTGTATCTTGACCTTGAGGATCAGATATACTTGTATCTTCACCTTGAGGACCCTCACACTTGTATCTTGACCTTGAGGATGAGTTACACTTGTATCTTGACTTTGAGGATGAGTTACATTTGTATCTTGACCTCGAGGATGAGTTACACTTATATCTTGACTTTGAGGATGAGTTACATTAGTATCTTGACCTTGAGGATGAGTTACATATGTATCTTGACCTTGAGGATGAGTTACACTTGTATCTTGACCTTGAGGATGAGATACACTTGTATCTTGACCTTGAGGATGAGTTACACTTGTATCTTGACCTTGAGGATGAGTTACACTTGTATCTTGACCTTGAGGATGAGTTACACTTGTATCTTGACCTTGAGGATGAGTTACATTTGTATCTTGACCTTGAGGATGAGTTACACTTGTATCTTGACCTTGAGGATGAGATACACTTGTATCTTGACCTTGAGGATAGTCACACTTGTATCTTGACCTTGAGGATGAGTTACACTTGTATCTTGACCTTGAGGATGAGTTACACTTGTATCTTGACCTTGAGGATGAGTTACACTTGTATCTTGACCTTGAGGATGAGTTACACTTGTATCTTGACCTTGAGGATGAGATACACTTGTATCTTGACCTTGAGGACAGTCACACATGTATCTTGACCTTGAGGATGAGATACACTTGTTTCTTGACCTTGAGGATGAGTTGCACCTGTATCTTAACTTTAATGATGAGATACACTTGTATCTTGACCTTGAGTATGAGTTACACTTGTATCTTGACCTTGAGGATGAGTTACACTTGTATCTTGACCTTGAGGATGAGTTACACTTGTATCTTGTCCTTGAGGATGAGTTACACTTGTATCTTGACCTTGAGGATGAGTTACACTTGTATCTTGACCTTGAGGATGAGATACACTTGTATCTTGACCTTGAGGATGAGTTACACTTGTATCTTGACTTTGAGGATGAGTTACACTTGTATCTTGACCTTGAGGATGAGTTACACTTGTATCTTGACCTTGAGGATGAGTTACACTTGTATCTTGACTTTGAGGATGAGTTACACTTGTATCTTGACCTTGAGGATGAGTTACACTTGTATCTTGACCTTGAGGATGAGTTACACTTGTATCTTGACCTTGAGGATGAGTTACACTTGTATCTTGACCTTGAGGATGAGATACACTTGTATCTTGACCTTGAGGACAGTCACACTTGTATCTTGACCTTGAGGATGAGTTACACTTGTATCTTGACCTTGAGGATGAGTTACACTTGTATCTTGACTTGAGGATGAGATACACTTGTATCTTGACCTTGAGGATGAGATACACTTGTATCTTGACCTTGAGGATGAGATACACTTGTATCTTGACCTTGAGGACAGTCACACATGTATCTTGACCTTGAGGATGAGATACACTTGTTTCTTGACCTTGAGGATGAGTTACACTTGTATCTTGACTTTGATGATGAGATACACTTGTATCTTGACCTTGAGGATGAGTTACACTTGTATCTTGACCTTGAGGATGAGATACACTTGTATCTTGACCTTGAGGATGAGTTACACTTGTATCTTGACTTTGAGGATGAGTTACACTTGTATCTTGACCTTGAGGATGAGTTACACTTGTATCTTGACCTTGAGGATGAGTTACACTTGTATCTTGACCTTGAGGATGAGTTACACTTGTATCTTGACCTTGAGGATGAGTTACACTTGTATCTTGACCTTGAGGATGAGTTACACTTGTATCTTGACCTTGAGGATGAGTTACACTTGTATCTTGACCTTGAGGATGAGTTACACTTGTATCTTGACCTTGAGGATGAGATACACTTGTATCTTGACCTTGAGGACAGTCACACTTGTATCTTGACCTTGAGGATGAGTTACACTTGTATCTTGACTTTGAGGATGAGTTACACTTGTATCTTGACCTTGAGGATGAGTTACATTTGTATCTTGTCCTTGAGGATGAGTTACACTTGTATCTTGACCTTGAGGATGAGATACACTTGTATCTTGACCTTGAGGACAGTCACACTTGTATCTTGACCTTGAGGATGAGTTACACTTGTATCTTGACTTTGAGGATGAGTTGCACTTGTATCTTGACCTTGAGGATGAGTTACATTTGTATCTTGTCCTTGAGGATGAGTTACACTTGTATCTTGACCTTGAGGATGAGATACACCTGTATCTTGACCATGAGGACAGTCACACTTGTATCTTGACCTTGAGGGTGAGTTACACTTGTATCTTGTCCTTGAGGATGAGTTACACTTGTATCTTGACCTTGAGGATGAGTTACACTTGTATCTTGACCTTGAGGATGAGTTACACTTGTATCTTGACCTTGAGGATGAGTTACACTTGTATCTTGACCTTGAGGATGAGTTACACTTGTATCTTGATCTTGAAGATGAGTTGCACCTATAGCTTGACTTTAAGGATGAGTTACACTTGTATCTTGACCATGAGGACAGTCACACTTGTATCTTGACCTTGAGGGTGAGTTACACTTGTATCTTGTCCTTGAGGATGAGTTACACTTGTATCTTGTCCTTGACTATGAGTTACACTTGTATCTTGACCTTGAGGGTGAGTTACACTTGTATTTTGACCTTGAGGATGAGTTACACTTGTATCTTGACCTTGAGGATGAGTTACACTTGTATCTTGATCTTGAAGATGAGTTGCACCTATAGCTTGACTTTAAGGATGAGTTACACTTGTATCTTGACCATGAGGACAGTCACACTTGTATCTTGACCTTGAGGATGAGTTACACTTGTATCTTGACCTTGAGGATGAGTTACACTTGTATCTTGACCTTGAAGATGAGTTGCACCTATAGCTTGACTTTAAGGATGATTTACTCTTGTATCTTGACCATGGGGACAGTCACACTTGTATCTTGACCTTGAGGATGAGTTACACTTGTATCTTGACCTTGAGGATGAGTTACACTTGTATCTTGACCTTGAGGATGAGTTACACTTGTATCTTGACCTTGAGGATGAGTTACACTTGTATCTTGACCTTGAGGATGAGTTACACTTGTATCTTGACCATGAGGACAGTCACACTTGTATCTTGACCTTGAGGATGAGTTACACTTGTATTTTGACCTTGAGGATGAGATACACTTGTATCTTGACCTTGAGGATGAGTTACACTTGTATCTTGACCTTGAGGATGAGTTACACTTGTATCTTGACCTTGAGGATGAGTTACACTTGTATCTTGACCTTGAGGATGAGTTACATATGTATCTTGACCTTGAGGACAGTCACACTTGTATCTTGTCCTTGAGGATGAGTTACACTTGTATCTTGACCTTGAGGATGAGTTACTCTTGTATCTTGACCTTGAGGATGAGTTACTCTTGTATCTTGACCTTGAGGATGAGTTACACTTGTATCTTGACCTTGAGGATGAGTTACACTTGTATCTTGACCTTGAGGATGAGTTACACTTGTATCTTGACCTTGAGGATGAGTTACACTTGTATCTTGACCTTGAGGATGAGTTACACTTGTATCTTGACCTTGAGGATGAATTACAAGTGTGTCTTGACCTTTAGGATAAGTTGCACTTGTATCTTGACCATGAGGGTGAGTTGCACTTGTATCTTGACCTTGAGGATGAGTTACACTTGTATCTTGTCCTTGAGGATGAGTTACACTTGTATCTTGACCTTGAGGATGAGTTACAAGTGTATCTTGACCTTGAATATGAGTTTCACTTGTATCTTGAACTTGAGGATGAGTTACACTTGTATCTCGTCCTTGTGGATGAGTTACGCATATATTGACCTTAAGGATGAATTACACTTGTATCTTGACCTTGAGGATGAGTTACACTTGTATCTTGACCTTGAGGATGAGTTACACTTGTATCTTGACCTTGAGGATGAGTTACACTTGTATCTTGACCTTGAGGATGAGTTACACTTGTATCTTGTCCTTGAGGATGAGTTACACTTGTATCTTGACCTTGAGGATGAGTTACACTTGTATCTTGACTTTGAGGATGAGTTACACTTGTATCTTGACGTTGAGGACGAGTTACACTTGTACCTTGACCTTGAGGATGAGTTTCACTTGTATCTTGACCTTGAGGATGAGTTACATTTGTATCTTGGCATTGAGGATGAGTTACACATATATCTTGACCTTAAGGATGAATTACACTTGTATCTTGACCTTGAGGATGAGTTTCAATTGTATCCTTACCCTTACGATGAGTTATACTTGTATCTTGACCTTGAGGATGAGTTACACTCTTATCTTGACCTTGAGGATGTGTTACAAGTGTATCTTGACCTTGATTATGAGTTACAAATGTATCTGTACCTGAGGATGAGTTACACTTGTATGTTGACGTTGGGTATAAGTTACACTTGTATCTTGACCTTGAGGATGAGTTACACTTGTATTTTTTTCCTTGAGGATGAGTTGCACTTGTATCTTGACCTTGAGGATGAGTTACACTTGTCTTGAATAATTGATTGCGTCATAAAAAGTGCATGTGCTATGAATGAATCCCTGCTTCTCAAATGAATGTGTTGTGAATGTGATTGTGTTGTCAGTGTGAGTGCGGTGTAAATAATGAGACTGTGTTGTGAGTAATGAGACTGTCTTTTGAGTAATGAGACTGTGTTGTAAATAATGAGACTGTGTTGTAAATAATGAGACTGTGTTGTGGCTAATGAGAGTTTACTGTGAATAAATTATTGCAACCTTAAAAGGGTGAATAATCCTCTTAGCAAGGTTTAAAATAATTATTACCACATGACTTTTACTCCTAGCTGAGAGAGAGAGAGAGAGAGAGAGAGAGAGAGAGAGAGAGAGAGAAACTGGTAGCAAGACGATACATCAACAGTGTCGTTATTTATGTACCAGAAACCATAATCACGTGGCGTGTTTACCTCAAGATAATGAATGGAAATAACCCCTTCTTGACACTTTCATTATCATCATCATCATCATCATCCACCTCTCCCTGTCTTGGTGTCTGTGTGTGTGCTTGTGTGCTTGTGTGTGTGTGGGGGGGGGGGGGGGACCGTAGTCTACAGGAGGAGGTTTATAGAAGGGTCATTTCAATTCACAGAAAGCTTACCAGGGAACACGTCAAATCACATACACACGTTTTCAAAGAATCACGTCTACTCACTGTCTCAAATATTCTGATGTATCTTTGTTTTATCCTCAGTGGTTATCTACACAAATATACCAGACAAAAGAACGTACCGGATAATGATGGTTGGTCCTGAGCAGCCTATTCTTGGTCTTCGTCAGGAGTTTCCAGCCCTTGTCTCTACGTTGGCAGTCTTTTCGCCTTCAGGTTTCGATGTATATTCTGCATCGTTGTGTAGTATGATACTTAAAAAAAAAATTATTTGCGCGAAACTGAAACTTCCTTCGTGATTCGCCTTCAGTATAATGTTTCAGGATTTAACGTGGGTCCTTCCTTCCTTTATGGATTCTCCTACACGATGCTCCTTAACGATCCTTCTGTCATTCAGGACCTCAGCAAACATCCTGTGTTCCTTATTGGTGGCAAGGAAACCCGAGGGG
>CAUDMG010002538.1:1247500-1307500 GCA_958450375.1 Homarus gammarus
ACTAATTTGGGAATGAAATTGACGCTGATAGCTTCTGCCAGAGGGTGGAGGAGGGGTCCAATATCAGGGATAGTGCGCATCAGGTAGTTCCAGCGATGCTAGACTCCATGGGTGAATGCAGCAAAGGCCGCATGTGGTTCTGTGTTAGCAATCTTAGACAGAGCGTGGATTTTCCTATCACACTCATTCACCTTTCCCGTAACATACTCGGTCTTGAAGTTCGTCGTGCCGATTACTGCGCCTCGGTGCCTTTATCCGTCCTTTGTTATTTTGACCTCACTTCCACCGAACACCTTCATTGTCCGTTCATAATGTTCTGGCTTGACAATGAGGAAGAACTTGCTGACATTTACTGCTACTACTACTACTTCGCTGTCACTCAGAATCAAGCTTTGAGGTGATTCCAGAGGTCGATACGGAACCGGCAGGGTCGGTCACAGATGTTGCATATGTGCAGGGATACATCTAGTGCGGGAGGGGCGGCGGCAGCGTCTTTCCGGCGTTGGCGCTTGTCTGTCTCGGTTTGGAGTCAGGCTAACTCGAAAGTATTGACCCTTCTCGTATGGTGCTCCTTTAAGTGTTATGGTGTGGAGTAATCGTCTCCCAGGTGAGGGGGTCGGTTTGGCACTTTTTCAGGTTTGTCTTAAGACTATCCTTGTACTTTTTCAGTTGCCAACCAGCGTTACATTTACGCATCATTTACTGACTGTAAAGAAGCTGCTTTGGCAGTCTACTGAATAGTGGTAACCTAGATGCTCCTACTGTTGGTGTCAGCGAGAATACTGGCATTTGTTCTCTTGGCTTCCAGCAAACTCGGAGGATGGAACCCTGGATAGCTTCAAACAACGCTGGATAGCTTCAAATATAGGTTGGATTGAATTTTGAGCAATAGGGGTTGGGTGTAAATGGGATTGCCCAGTAAGGGTCAATAGTCCCGCTGCAGTTTCTTCCATTCTTATGTTCTTATGTACACCTTGGATAGGACTCCATCAGGCCCTGAGGCTTTGTTATTTTTCATCTGATTGATGGCAGTAGCTACCTCGTTCAGGGATGGAGGATAGCTGAAATGAGTGAACTCTGGATTCTAAGGTACCTGTTGGGTAGTCAGGACATCCACATCGGTGTTTCGGTTGAGCCGCAACAAATGGTAGTGCTCTTTCCAGCGATGAAGGATGCCTTCTTCGTCTTTAATTAGGAAGTTACCGTCGGATGAGCGGAGGTGGGCTGCGCCATTGGCCCATAAAATGTTTTAGTGGAATTTAAAAATTCGTGCATCTTATCTTGATCTGCAAGTTTTTTGCATTTCTCATGCTTTATTTTTAAACCAGTCGTTCCTTGGCTTTCAAAATTCGCGCTGGGCCGCTGCTTTTTTCTTGCAGAAGGTATCAGCTTTGGTCCGAGATTGAGAGTTGTTTAGCCAGTCAGTCAAAGCAGCACATTTATCTTCAACGAGTACATTGTTTTCCTGGTCGTTTTCATCAAACCAGTCCTGGTGTAGTCTTTCGATCTGGCCGAGGATCTCTCTGCAGGTTTTTGTCATGACAGTGTCGAGAATGCTCCATTCAGCACTGGGATTTGGGTTGTTTGTTGTCGGGCTGTTTATCAGCCCATGTTCGAGCTGCTCTCCGAAAGCACGTGTTACTGCTGGATCCTCCAGACGCTTAGTGTTAAAACCTCTTCTGGAGGCTTTTTGCCTTCGCCGTTTTGGGGCGACGTGAAGTGAGAACTTGGCTCTGACGAGCCGATGATCAGTGTCGCAGTGGTCTGAGCTATACATGGCTTGGGTGATGTTGACATCTCGGCGGTCTCTTTACCTGACATTGATGTAAATGTGATGCCAGTGTCTGGATCGTGGGTGTTGTCACGAACCCTTGAACTTGTCGGCCTGCCTAAACAAGATATTGGTGAGTGAGGTTGTGTGCAGCACACTTGCTGAGGAGGTGTAGGCCGTTGGGATTAAACTTGCCTTGTCCATTTTTCCCTGTGATTCCATGCCAAATGTAGATTCTCTACCAACTGTGGTATTAAAGTCAGCAAAGAACACAACCTTTTCCTCTCTGGGGATAGAGGTTAGCACTCTGTCAACGTCGGCGTAAAAGGCCTCCTTGATGCCATCCTCTGCATCCAGTGATGGAGTGTATGCACTGATGAAAAAGCATGACGTGAATGATTCTGTGGGACTCGGAGCGTCATGAGGTGCTCGTTGATTCCAACGGATTTCAATAAGCCTATGTAGGATGCATTGGCGGATGGCAAAGCCAACTCCATAAATGCGGTTTCTCTCCGCAGCAAGCTTAGCCTTCCAGAAGAAGGTATAGCCAGACCTCTATTCTGTGAGTCGACCCTCCTCTGGGAGCCGGGACTCACTAATGGCTAGTATGTCGATGTTATACCTCGCCAGCTATTTTGCCACAAGGGCGGTTATTCTTTCAGGACGCTTATTTGTGCCAGTATCCAGAAGTGTCCTTACATTCCATGCAGCGACCATAAGAGGTTGTATAGTTTGTTTTTGTTTGGATATGTGGTTATGATTGTGTTTTCGACACCATAAGGATGACTTTACTGGGTGTGGTTGCCCAGTCAGGTTGGTTCTTTAGGCAGGCTATGTTTAGCGCACCTCTTCTAGCCCCCTCCCCATGTGAGGTGAGCGGAGTGGCTCCTCGAAAGGGCTGCTTAGTCACACACGCGCGCACACACACACACACACAGGCACGTGTGACCTCTTAAAGTAACCTATTAACATACTTATAAAAGGTCGATTTAATATTTACTTAATATATTAGTATGATAGGTATTGTATTATCGTATAGTAGACTGATATATGAATAATAATATAACTTTTAATAAGTATAAGAGACGGTTTTTATATAATAATTATGATTGTATGATTAGTTTTTTATATTGAGTACGAAGATTTATCCATTAAAATTAATACCTTTACTTCGGAGTACGATGACTTAACCTTTTGAGTACGATGACCTGACCTTCTTTAGTACGATGACTCATCCCCTTTAGAACGACGGGGCTGAAGTAGCGTACTGAATAGATTAAGCATCAGAGTTAAGGGGTTATATCATCATACTTAAAGGCGGATCATCATACTCAAGGGGGTTGAATCCTTTAATGATTCGTCTTTCACCTTATTACGATCAGTCTTGACAGTATTATAAAGTATTATAATATACAGTATATACATAAAGAGGTTGTCTTACGAGCACATAAACACGTATACAATCTCCATAATGTGACGAGTATTATATACGAGTATTATAATAATATACCATAAACCGTTGAGTTAGAGATTAGTTTAGTGATACATAAGTGTATTACTACCTGCTTCGTGTAATTATACTTGTGATATATGAGTATCGTAGCAAAGCGTAATTTTATTGGTTATATGATTATAATACGAATATATAATTGTGTTAATCTAATTTTGATAAAATGAGGATAAAATTATTGTAATGTGAATATTTGTGTATTACAGCAAGGTGAAGCGGTCGTAATGAAACAATAATGACCCTAAATGGATAAACAATTATTCAAAGAATGTTATTGAGCAAAGGAAGGCTATAGGTAGGGGAATAAAATCGCGGTGAAGTTTATCTCTGAGATTGTTATAAATTATTGGACAGTAGGGTTAAGACCGAGATAAAGAATATCAAAGAGGAATAATGAACTGAAGGTAGCAAGGGAGGCAAAGTCAAACCCCAAGGGATTCTTTCAAATGTATCAAACTAAAACACGAGAAGACAAGATTGGACCAATACAGTCAGATTCTGGTGAGCTAACTGATAACGATCGAGAAATGAGCAATAATCTGAATAAATATTTTTTAACAGTTTTCACCACCGTAAATTTAAACATGATACCCGAGGCACCGACTCTATACAAAGATAGTGAAAAAATAAATTAAGCGAGATAGTAGTGACTAGTAACGATGTTAGTAAGCAAATAAACAAACTAAATCCTAATAAGTCACCAGGTCCTGATGAGATATTTGCCAGAGTATTAAAGGAATGTAAGGAAGAGCTTAGTATGGCCTTAACAAATTTTTTTAAAATGTCCTTAAAAACGGGTGTAGTACCAGAATCCTAGAGGATAGCGAATGTAATACCGAGTCTCAATAAGGTGAGATAGATCACTATCCTCTAACTACCGCCCAAGCAGTTTAACATCAATTGTAGGCAAATTGCTGGAAGCAATAAATTTAAACTCTATTCGAAATCACCTCGATAAGCAAAAGGTGATCAATGATTCCCAACATGGCTTCACAAGCTGGCGTTCATGTCTAATAACATTCTTTTCAGTTGTTTTTGAATCAGTGGACGACGGGCACGAGTATGATGTGGTATATCTTGACTTTAGCAAAGCCTTCGACAGAGTCCACCACGAAAGACTAATAATAAAAGTGGAGGCTCATGACATTGGAGGAGATAATCTAAAATGGATTAGGGCGTGGTTACAGGACAGGAAACAGCGAGTGAGCGTTAACGGCAATAATTCCGATTGGGGTAACGTCACTAGTGGAGTACCCCAAGGCTCAGTACTTGGACCATTATTGTTTATTATATACATAAACGACATAGATATCGGCATAGACAGCAAGATAAGTAAATTTGCTGATGACACTAAAATAGGGCGTGTAATTAAATCTGACGAGGACTCCGCAAAACTACAAGAATATTTAAAAAAAAAAATTCGAATGGTCTGAAAACTGGCAGATGAAATTCAATGGGGATAATTGTAAAGTACTCAGTATAGGAGATGTAAACAGGAAAACCAGATATCAGATGAACAACGATGTTATTGAGAAATTCAACTATTAGAAGGATTTATGAGTAATAATAAGTAGGAATCTTAAGCCAAGTAGACAATGTGTATTTGCTCGAAACAAGGCTAATAAAGTACTTGGGTTCATACAAAGGAGTGTTAGTTACAAGACTGGAAAGGTCATCCTAAAACTATATCTTGCGCTTGTGAGACCTCACTTGGATTACGCAGTTCAGTTCTGGTCACCGTATTATAGAATGGATATAGAATCCTTGGAAAGAATTCAGAGGAAAATGACGAGACTAATCCCGGGCATTAGGAACCTTGAGTACAGAGACAGGTTAAAGCATCTTAATTTGCACTCCCTCGAGAGACGTAGAGTGAGGGGCGATATGATAGAGGTGTATAAATGGAAGTCAGGGCTAAACAAAGGGGACATTACAAAGGTACTCAAACTATCCAACCAGGAGCGAACTCGTAACAATGGTATTAAATTAGACAAATTTAGATTTAGGCGTTTAAATAGGTAAACATTGGTTTGGAAACAGAGTAGTGGATGAATGGAACAAGTTACCAAATATCATCGTTAACTCGAATACACTGGACAGCTTCGAACATAGGTTGGATGGATATATGAGAGATAGGGGGTTGGGTGTCAAAGGGACTTCCCAGAATGGGCCAATAGGCCTGCTGCAGTTTCCTCCAATCTTATGTTCGTAAGTTCTTATGCATCGCAAAAAATAGATAAAATCATTTGATAACGAATAGATTTTAAACTTACGGTTATGAAAAAAAAATTTCGATCTTCGTTTTTAATCTTAATTGATATTTGTGACAACACGCGATAAAAAACCTGCGGATCTAACCTAATATGACCTGTTTTGACCTGACCTAAACCTAAACCTAACCTAACCGAACAATTATTTTTTAACCTTTTTTGTTTCGTTGGTTCAAATTGTCATCCTTTTAGTCTTAAGAGATAAAATGAGTGTTTATGTTCAGCCACCTCACCTGTCGTCATAATGACCTCTGAGTGTCATTCATAATCAAATAGGAATTTTGTCTCGGTTTCTCTAAGGTAAAACTACTGATTGGTAAGAATTTTTTGTCACATCACTTTATTAAGAAGCCGTCGTTGTGTTTACCTAATGTCTTACTATAAGAATATGTTATACTTCTTAAAGAATCTTATTGGATATGTATCTTAAACGCTGTATGATTGTTGAGTTAGTATAGGATTAGCATACGATTATTATAAGGTTATGTGATTATTATAGATTACTAGTTCAGTATATTGTTATAAGATTTTCCTGTTTGTGGTTATTAATTTGATATGATTTGATTAGAAACATATGTTTAGTGTTACCTGAGTAAATTAAAGTCTTTTTCATGAATATATTACCGGTGTTTCTCTTCTCTTCCCTCTATCACTTTGTCTCTCTCTCTCTCTCTTTTGAAAACAACATCAGTCCATCACCTGGCATCCTCTCCTTCCACCACCACCACCCACCCACCCACCCACCCACCCACATGGAAGCTGCCTCACCAAAACTCACCTCTTACCTGCAGCAGTAGCGCTCATGGTCCCAACAGTAATACACACTCTGAACCAAAAAAAAATAATTCCATGATTCAAGATGTGAGGAGCTCTTGTGTTTGATTTATTAATACTAAGTCATCGTAAACCACCCAAAGATTGTTATTACCTCAGGAACTAATTACCCAATGACCTTCAAAGACCTGACTTACATGCCACAGGTACAGAGGCTGCTGGTCGGAAGATAGTTGAGGCTGTGTTTGTTTTTGTGCTCTCCCCACCAAGCACCGAGCAGTGTATCATCGACTGTCATCTTTGTTTTCCACTTTTTTGTTTGTCTCTCCTTTATCATTCATATATATATATATATATATCGATGGTCCATTAGTTGAGAAACTTCAATCTAACAAACCATATAAAGATGAAAATTCGTTATATCGAGGGTTCATTAGATGTGAAACCACTATCTAACGGATTGTATGGAGAGAAAAATTCCTTATATGGAGGTTTCACTGTATGTTGATATATTGCTTAATTATTATTATTATTATTTTTACGGGGATTACTACACCCGGGCACAGGTCACTGGCCCACATCGGGGCCCGGGGGCGAAAAACATTAACCATAAATAAATACAGAAATGGAAAGAAATAAACAACTCAGAAATGAGAAACGATATCATTATATGTTGTGTTGTCAAAGGAAGAGAAACAATTGAGACCCTGCAATTGTGTGTAAATGAGGCAGAAAGTCAGATCAGCAACCTGGGACTTGGTCACAATTTTCGTGATGCCATACGGCAGCAGGGTCTACCATTAGACAACACATTATGCTCTCACGCATCCTTATATATTTTTGTTATATTAACTATATTTGTGTGACTACTGGTAGTAATTATATATGATTTTCCTATAGGTTACAATGTTTTTCTTTTTTTCATTAACTATTTACCTATGTAATTACTTTATTGAAACGTTGCTGAGCTAAAGTTCTCCTTCGTAACTGATCTCTCTAAAATAGTCCCGACGAAGACGTATAAAAAAAAAAAAAAAAAAAAAAAAAAAAAAATATATATATATATATATATATATATATATATATATATATTATATATATATATATATATATATATATATATATATATATATATATTTTTTTTTTCCAAGATAATGCAAGATGATAACGTCTAAAAACGCCAAAGTTGAATAAAACTAATGAAAAATAGAAGTAAAATGAAAGAAACGTGTGTGTATCTGATAAACTGAAAATAATATTAAATTCCGCTACACTGATTGTTATAATTTGCTGGTGATAGTTGTTAAGTATTGGGTGTGTCTGGTGTACAGGCGAGGCCTCAGGTAATCACCATCCACACTTATTATTGCTTTAGTCAATTATATAAAAAAATATTTGTAGTGTAATGCAGAGTCATTAAGGTCGATCAGTCAGTTAATTAGTTAGTCACCCAGTCAACCAATTAGTCGGTCAATTAAATAGTGATTCAAATAGTCATTCTATGGCTCAGTAAGTCAGTCAATCATACAGTCAGTCAGTCAGGCCTTAAGTATAACAATCTATCAGTCTGTCAGACATTCAGAGTATCAGTCAGTCAGTCAGCCTACCAGTCAGTCAGTCTATCGGTCAGTCAGTCTATCAATCAGTCAGTCACACGTTCACATGACTAGAAGGATTCAGCTAATTACTTCCTTCTGTTATAACAGTCAACAGTCAGCTCTGTAATTTGCACCAGGCTCTCACAGTTAATTCTCTCTCTTGCCTCAGTTAACACCCTCTGTTAACAGTAATTACGGAAAAAGTTCAACACACACACTGCACACACACACACACACTACACACACACACACTGCACACACACACACACACACACTGCACACACACACACTGCACACACACACACACACACACACACTGCACACACACACACACACACTGCACACACATTGCACACACACACACACACTGCACACACACACACACACTGCACACACACACACACACTGCACACACACACACACTGCACACACACACACACTGCACACACACACACACACACACTGCACACACACACACACACACTGCACACACACACACACACACACTGCACACACACACACACACACACACACACTCGAATTTGTGTGTGTGTGAAAGTGATTGTTTGTTAATGCATGTGCATGTTTTATTTAATATGATTTTAACTGTCTGTCAAGTGGGTGTTTTTGTCGACTTGTATGTGTGTGTGTGTGTGTGTGAAGAGAGTCGAACACTGGACTCGTCTTCATGTGTTTGCCGTAAGGTTGTTGACCTCGTTCTCTATCCTCAAGACCTACACCTTGAGGCCGCAGTCAGTGATCCTCCACCCAGCTCTTCACCACTACTGTAGACCGTGGCCGTCATGTCCCCCCACTACAGTATGCCCTCTCAGTCATTATCAGGTTTAGGAAAACTCATAATCACACACTAGTACAGTTACAGTCACTGCTGGTAGTACTTCATGGTTAATCTTACTACTAATGTTTACATGATTATTTGGGGGACTTAACACACGGTTATTATTAATGTTTATAAGACAAGTCACTATTCTTGACTGTTATTTGAGTATGTGATTACTTACACAGTCACTATTTAAAGTACACTGTTAGATGAGGAGGTAATTATTGGTGATGTCAGTGGTGGTCGGCAGCGTCCGTCAAACTCCTCATTTCCGGGTTCCTGGAGGTGGCGGGGTTCCCAGCTGCCCGCTCTAGTGATGCTTCCCGGTCCCTTCTCACCAACTTGCCTCAAAGTTCTTATTAGTGATATAAATGTTTGTACCTCCATAGGTGGCGTCAGTCAGCATTAGGCATTAAGAATGAGAAAGAAAATCCAAAACAGTGACATTAAAGCTGTGATGAGAGAGAAACAAGCAGAACTGAGAGCGTAGTTAAGGATGCAATGTCAGTATGGTATATCTCTCTTGTTAACTGATGTCGGTGTTTTTATCTCCTACAAAAAAAATAGCACTTATTTGTATAATTATGTAAACGGAGATATTACGGACCTCTTGTGCCTTCACTAAAACAAATGGTTGACATAAAAAGTGGTGTACCCTGGCACGCACAGAGCCCAGCTGGGAGTGGGTCAGAACAAGAGAGGACTTTCACCCTAAGGTACACCACGGCCGGTCATCACGTAGCTGCTCACCCACAACACGACCTTCACGCCTTCTTAGTTGCAGCCTTATCTTGTCTTGAGGCTTGGTAAGCTACAAATAGCAGCTCGTTATCATGTATAAGCGCGGGTCAAAGCGAAGGGCACGGCGCTGATACTCCTCGGGTCAGATTGTTGAGTCAGTACTTAGGTCAATGCACTGCAGCTGCAGGATGGATCCACTTCAACATGCACTTCTCCACGCTTACTCAGCTCGAAAGTACAACACTGTGGTGTGGAACGTATACTGTTAATAATCATATGGTTCTTCAGAGAACTGCATATTATCCCCAAGTCTGTTTAAGAGCAAAACTTTGCGGTCCTTTAAAACTGGTGTAGTAGAGTACGTGGCGTCATTCATGGGTCCATTCATTCACGGCTGTGTGGGAGGTGGGGGTGGGGGGGGGGCGGGGCCGTGGTGCACGAACTCTGCTGTTCATTGAACCGCTCCACCACCACACAAGCTGCCCCCTACGGCACAATGTATTCCACAACCTTTCCAATTATCCTTTATGTTAGCTCGTGTGGCCCACAAGCACCCCAGGGATTCTAATTATAGTCGCGAAGTGCTCGGTCATTACGTCAAGTTAACTGTGATAGATGGAACCACTGCAGATATGCCCGGGGTGTCCTCAAGACGTCTGTCTGTCCAGTGTTGCTGGTGGACGCGAGGGCGTTCTGTATTGAAATTATGAATGTGTTTTGGGCAAATCTGAATATGCCATGACACACACTCAAGGTACTCAATAATACAACATATCTCCGTACATAAATAAATACACGAGGCGATGAAGTAAAGACAAACAAACAAGAGGCCGGGAAATCTGTTTATAGGAAAGCGAACTGCAGCAGCTGACGTGAGACGCTACAGTACCGAAGACTTGTGTGTTGTGGTCAGGTTGTTGTCGGCTGTGTATGATACACCACTGGAGCGGCTACCTTTGTGTGACTCACGGACTGCTGCTTATGTGGTGATGTGTCGGGTATATCGCCTTCCTTTCCTCCTTCCTCTTCCTGTTCCTCGTCTCTTCCTTCTTCCCATTCCACCCTCCCTTCTATTTCATTTTCGCTTCTTCCCTTTCATTCATTTCTTCCCTCATTTTTTCTCTTTCATTTTCACCTCTTTCTCCTTCATTCCGTCCTTCCACGCTTCTTCTTCCTTTCCTCCTCCTTCCTGTTTCTCATCTATTCCTCTCATTCTACCCCCTCCCCTCTCTCCTTCCTTCCTTCCTTCATTCCTTCCTTCCCGTCTCTATTTTCTCGTGCTTACCCTTCTCTCCTTCCCGTCCTATGTTTTTCTAATTTTCACTTTCTTCTATTATCCATTTATCCCCTTCCCTCCTTCTTTCATTTTCCACGTCTTCCATTTCTATCCTTCTGTGTCTCCCTCCTACCTCTATTCCCGTTCTTCCATAGCTAATCACAGAAAGGGTCTTCGCAGTAGTTAAAAGTCATTCACCAGTCACAGACCGTCATTCACCAGTCACAGGCCGTCATCCACCAGTCACAGACCGTCATCCACCAGTCACAGACAGTCATTCACCAGTCACAGACCGTCATCCACCAGTCAAAGACCGTCATCCACCAGTCAAAGACCGTCATTCACCAGTCAAAGACCGTCATTCACCAGTCACAGACCGTCATTCACCAGTCAAAGACCGTCATTCACCAGTCAAAGACCGTCATTCACCAGTCAAAGACCGTCATTCACCAGTCACAGACCGTCATTCACCAGTCAAAGACCGTCATTCACCAGTCAAAGACCGTCATTCACCAGTCACAGACCGTCATTCACCAGTCAAAGACCGTCATTCACCAGTCAAAGACCGTCATTCACCAGTCACAGACCGTCATTCACCAGTCACAGACCGTCATTCACCAGTCACAGACCGTCATTCACCAGTCACAGACCGTCATTCACCAGTCAAAGACCGTCATTCACCAGTCAAAGACCGTCATTCACCAGTCAAAGACCGTCATTCCTATAAGTAAATCAGAACGTAAATTAAGCCCAATTAAAACCCTTCCTTTTATATGTAAGTCGAATGCTGATTGGTTGAACTGTAGCGTTGATAAAGTAAAAGGTGGCTGATGTTTGGTCAGTGCAAGGCTCTGTTGTCTAATTGTTTCCTCGTATGACGTAATACAGGTAATTAAAGGGCGTTTTGTTAACTGTGTGGAATAACAGGTACTTATGTAACGTAATGCATAACAGTAGTACAACGGTTTGATGACGTAACGTAATAGATAACAGAGGAAAACAGGTGTACAGGTGTGAGGTTCATATTATCATGGACAGGTGTGAGGTTCATATTATCATGAACAGGTGTGGGGATCATCTTATCATGGACAGGTGTAAGGATCATCTTATCATGGACAGGTGTAGGGATCATCTTATCATGGACAGGTGTGAGGTTCATATTATCATGGACAGGTGTAGGGATCATCTTATCATGGACAGGTGTGGGGATCATCTTATCATGGACAGGTGTAGGGATCATCTTATCATGGACAGGTGTGGGGATCATCTTATCATGGACAGGTGTAGGGATCATCTTATCATGGACAGGTGTAGGGATCATCTTATCATGGACAGGTGTAGCGGGAACCGTTTCAAGTACACAGATGTTATTCATGTCTTTCGTTCACGAGGAACCAGTAATGTTATTCTTGTTCATCACGTGTTCTCTGTTCACACAAATCATAACCATCATGTTCTATTTGTTCATGCCTTTAATTTGTACTTTTAAGCACACGTGATCGTCATATGGGCTGTGTTCTTCATGTATTGTGGGTAACCTTGATGTTCATCCTTGTTCTTCAGGAGGAGGAGGATGCTGTCTCCCACCTCGTCTATATTTGTTCAGTGGGCTATACCTGTTCATGATGAACCGGTTCTACCAGATCCCGAGTTCTCGAAGCACAGCCTCCATGTTCTTCGTGGTTCTCGTGTCCTTCACTACCAGCCCCCCCCTTCTTCCTCCCCCCTCCAACCCCCCCTCTCGGCCTTGTCTTCCTCACCTTGTTTTCTTCTTCCTTCTTTCTTCTATCTTCCTTTTGTTTCTCCCTTCTTTATTCTTTTTTCTTCCTTCTTTCTTCTTTCTTTCTCCCTTCTTCTTCTTATTCATTCTTCTTTTCTCTTCCTTCTTTCTTCTTCCCTATTATTTCTTCTTCTTTCTATCTTCTCTGTTTCCTTTCGCCTTCTTTCTTTTTTTCTATCTCGTCGTCTTTATTTTCTGTCTTTCCTCTTTTTCTTTCTTGCTTCTCCTCCTTCTTCTTCTTTTTGTTCTTTTCTCTTCTTCTCTTCCCTTGTTCTGTTGCCGATATAATCTTTACATCCTTCTCTTTTTTTTTCTTTCTATATCTTTTTTATCTTATTTCTTTTATATTATTCTCTTCCCTTGCTTCGTTGGTTATCAGATTTCTTGTTCTTTTTCTCCCTTGTTTCTTCATTTTCGTTTTTCTTTCTTTCGTTTTTCTTTTGTATTTTTTCTTCATTTATCTTCCTTCCTTCTTCTCTCTTCTTTATTTCTTCTTTTTTTCCTTCCTCCGTTTCTTAATTTTCTTCTTATTTCTTTCTCCTTCCTTCCTTCCTTCCTTCCTTCCATCTTTCTTCTGTCTTGCATCTTTTTTCTTCCTTCTTTTCTTTCCCCTTCGTTCGTTTCCTTCTTTAGTGTAGTTTTTTCCTTCATCAAACTTTCTTCCTCGTTCCTTTGTCTCCTTTGCCTTTGTTATTTTCTTGCTGTTTCTTTTTTTTTATTCGTTTTTCTTTTTTGTCGTCGGTTATTCTGGTCTCTCTCTCTCTCTCTCTCTCTCTCTCTCTCTCTCTCTCTCTCTCTCTCTCTCTCTCCGCTTCAGAGGTGAACGTGCTGGGGACGTAGTGACAGTATCCGTCAGTCTGTATCTGTCGGTATGTCGCTGTGTGTGTGTGTGTGTGTGTGTGTGTCTGTCTGTCTGTCTGTCTGTCTGTCTGTCTGTCTGTGTGTCTGTCTGTCTGTTTATATGAACGTGCTAAGTTAAACCAAAATAATAATAACACAAATATGATCTTCCCTGGCGACGACGGACAGGGGGGAGGGAGAGAAAGGGAGGGGGAGGGAAAGGAGGGGTGGGGGGGGAAAGGAGGGGTGGGGGAGGGAAAGGAGGGGTGGGGGGAAAGGAGGGGTGGGGGAGGGAAAGGAGGGGTGGGGGAAAGGAGGGAAGGGGGAGGGAAAGGAGGGGTGGGGGAGGGAAAGGAGGGGTGGGGGAGGGAAAGGAGGGAAGGGGGAGGGAAAGGAGGGGTGGGGGAAAGGAGGGGTGGGGGAGGGAAAGGAGGGGTGGGGGAGGGAAAGGAGGGGTGGGGGGAAAGGAGGGGTGGGGGAGGGAAAGGAGGGGTGGGGGAAAGGAGGGAAGGGGGAGGGAAAGGAGGGGTGGGGGAGGGAAAGGAGGGGTGGGGGAGGGAAAGGAGGGGTGGGGGAGGGAAAGGAGGGAAGGGGGAGGGAAAGGAAGGAAGGGGGAGTTGGATTATTACTCTCAGTTGTTTTATCAATAGTTCACCACTTCCTCTTCCTTCACTTTTATTTTCCACATCATCACAGAAGATTGTTTTTTTATTCTCAGCCTCCTCCTCCTCTTTCTCTTGCTTCTCCTTCTCTTACTCTTCCTTCTCTTCCTCCTCTTCATCCTCCTCATTCTTCTCCTTCTCCTTCTCATCCTCCTCTTCCTTCTCCTCCTCCTCCTCTTCCCCGTCCCCGCCCCCCTCCTCTTCCACGTCATTTTTCTTCCTCCTCCTGTTTCTTCTCTTACTCTTCCTTCGTCTCTTCCTCCCCTCCTCCTCCTCCTCTTCCCCCCTCCTCCTGTTTTCGTCCTTGTTGTCACTCTTGTGTTGTGTTCACATGCAACAGGACCCCACTACACTTTCCCTCCTATAATAACATAATAGTTTCCTGTTGTAGTTCTCAGTAACGTGAACTTTATTTATAACCATCTACCTCTTTTTTTCACTACATTCACTGTACTCTGTCACTGTATTGTTGATTGATGGTGAATGATAAGGGTCTATGTTGTGTTATTGTTGGAGAAATGTTTATTTACTTTTTTTTTTGTACAGGATGTTAGAAAAGTCTCTCTATTTACTTACATTAATTAAAGATATAGTTTACAGGAAACACTCACAGTGAATGGTGGAAGTGGATAAAATGGGTAAAGTGGATACCATTCCCAATTTTAACTGTATATAGAAAAATGTCTATAACAGTGTAGGTATAATAAGGAATAAATATATTGTTAATTATATCAGGTACACCGGGACCTTTTCTAACACCTGGTATTATTCGTAGGTTTATTTAAAAGGATGTCTTATTGTGTGTTCTCCGGTGTGTGTGTGTGTGTGTGTGTGTGTGTGTGTGTGTGTGTGTTTCTTGACTCCTGGATACCCAAAATGTATATGAAACTAATTCTTGTATTTATTTTGACGATTTATAGTGTTTCTCGAATTGATAATCTTGTTAATATTTTTATTAGTTTATTCGTGATTTTTTTCCATGTAGTAATAAATTTTACATTTACACATAAATTTTTTGTTGAGAATTAATTGGATTATAAACGCAATATACAGAACAAATATATATTGATTTTGATAGATTTAAAAGTAGATTCTTATTAGTTTATTTGACATGTCTGATTTTTTTTGTCTTTACCACAATATATTATCAGTCGAGACTCCAGGAAATTTCTTCTGGAAAATTAGTGGAATACAACAGTTAAATACGGAACTTTTGATTTTTCTTGTTTCCATTGTGTAAGAACCGTTCATTATGTCTTTCAACAACAAGTCCAGGGTTGTGTAAGATACTGTAAACCGGATCATACGCTGTTTATTCTTGTGTTGTGTATCTGATTCAGTTTAGGAGTTAAGGTGAATGAAACACTTCAGTATACACAAACATACTCGGGAATAATAAACCCACTTAACATGAAGAAACGCACCACAACATACAGTAAATATATCTCAGTATAAACACACACACACACACACACACACACACTCCAATATACACAAAACGCACTCTAAGAAAATCACATTCCAACATAGACAAAAATATTTCAGTATAAACAAGCACATACTCCAACATACAGTCAACATCGAATTGTAAAAATATTCACACTCCAAAATACACATAACACACTCTAATATAAACACACATACACACACACACACTCCAACATATACAGAAAGATGCTAAGATGCAGAAACACGTTTTAACATATACGGAGAGACTGGAGTAACAGGTATCGTTAGAGTACAGTTAGAACTGAGTGACAGGTATTAAATTATTACCAACCAAGCATTTATATTTTTTTTATATCTAGTATGTCGCTGGGCAAGTTTGGGTTGTTGCTTCATTGTCATACTGGGAAAAATAAGAAGAAAAAAGACAATAGACGACATAAGGAGACATTACAGAAGAACGAAAACAAAAGAAAATTAGACACAACAAATGGATTCAGAATATATCCGCTTTGCTGCCACCAATGTTGAATTCTAAGATTGATTAACAAAATGTTTTGTTAAGTTTAAACATTGAAATAAATAGAGGTTCAATCAGTGGTAACTAGGGTGACTGGCATTTAGTTATGACATACATACGCACTGCACACACACACACAGTCATGCACACAGATCGCCAACAATTTTTTACCATCCGCCGTAAATTACAACCATTGTCATCTGACGAGCTTCGTTGGTCCTCTCATGGTTGACAATCATAAATGTTGTTTACTTATGGTTAATATTCACTTAGTTTATTTATGTAAGTAAGCACGACCATGGTGTGTGTGTGTGTGTGTGTGTGTGTGGTGGGCAACAACGGCACCGCACCCGCGCCTTTCCCTGGGGCGGTCACTGTTCGCTACCCCTCCTCCTTCCCTCTCCCATTCCCTCCTCTCCCCCTCCCCCCACCCAGCTCCACAACACGCAGAGAAAGGAATACCGCTAGGGGAGACCTGGGAGCCTCTCTTCTTTGTACACGTCTTGCAGGGAAACTTTCTTTGTGTCGAGTTGTTTTTGTATTGTATTATCTCCAGTCGAGTTGAAATTCCTTGATACTTTTTTTTTTGAGTGAATCGTCTAATTTAATATATTACAATGAGGAATATTCATGTATTTTATTCATCATAACACTGACATATATGATAGTTCAGGAAAATACAGAGGGTGTTTACTGTAGCCATGAATGAATCAGAGTACAATGAAAGGTTGAAGAATAGGGAAGGAAAAGATATATTTTAAGGAGAGAAATAAGAGAATCCAAGAGAAATGAGGAAATTGAAGTAAATCGTGGGAAAAAAGAAGAGGGCGGCGTCGAGGGTGAATGACTGATGCCACGGTTACTGACTTCAGCCAACCCAGAAGTGTGTCAGCCAGCGAACCCTCGCTCACTCACTCACTTACTTACTCACTCATTCACTCACTCAGTTACTCACACACTTACTCACTCACTCACTCACACTTCTCTCTCGCTTATCCACGCATCTCTCTCTCTCTCTCTCTCTCTCTCTCTCTCTCTCTCTCTCTCTAACATCCATGCACCTTTCAAATGCGAACAAAATACTAAATTCCTCGGAGTTATTGTTGATGAGAAACTTAACTGGAGAAACCACATACAAGCCATTCATAGTGAAGTCAGTAAACAGTGCGGTATCATGCATCTCACTCGACAGTCACTCACTCTCACAGCAATGAAAGAAATCTATTATGATCTTGTTTACCAACACCTGATACACTGTCACACACTATGGGGGGCCTCTGGCTCTTCAAAAACACAATCCATGGTTACTGCACAAAAGAGAGTTATATGGACAATGACCTACTTGAAAAAAACAGATCACACAAACGAAAAATTTGCTAAATTGAAAATGCTAAAATTCGAAGATATTAACACCTACTGCTGTTCCCTCTTTTTTTTCAAATCTATCAATCACTTGCATGGCAATAATTATTTCCAGACCTCCATAAAATATCATAGTGTGACAGTGTGGAACAACTTACCCCCCACACCCATCCGAGCAAAGACTACGCTCCCTTCCTTTAAATCATCTCTTAAAAAATATCTATTGTCTAGGAATTAATATTTCTTGTAATACCTACTATATTTACAGTACCTGCTTTTATTGTACCATCAAAACAGTTTTATCGGAAATTATCATGTAAATAGATAAGAAATTACCATTGCAAGAAATATATTTGCCAACTAGACATAATCCTGACAGCTCTGTCCTCTTGTTCTACCTTAATACTTTACAAGCCATGTTGTACTGCTCCCTCATTATACTTATGTTTTTCAATTCCACTGTAATTTATGTATATAGTTATAATATAAATAAAAAAAAAAAAAAAAAAAATTATAAATAAATAAAATAAATAAATATTGAAGTGATAACCGTGGTAACATTATGAGATGTTCTTATTACCACCATGCTATTGTACTATTCCAGATGTTAATAAATGTTACATAATACTTCCTTGAGATAAATGTATATTATTATATCAGGTGCCTACAGGAGAGCTCAGGTTCTCAACTGGCTCAGTCATGTTAATATTGATATTATTATCCACTCTGCATTTTTATGTCTAAATAAACTGTTTCAATTCAATTCAATTCAAAACTCTCTCTCTCTCTCTCTCTCTCTCTCTCTCTCTCTCTCTCTCTCTCTCTCTCTCTCTCTCTCTCTCTCTCTCTCACACACATTTAATATTTTTTTTCCTTCTCACAAGCAGCGTGGCCGGTAGTGGTGGCAGACAAGACACTCCGTCATGTATTAGTACTGTAATTTCGACGTCATCACTGTATTATTGTGTTAATGATGACAAACTAGACACAAAGAAATGGCCCACTTCACTTACACTTCCTCCTTGAAAACAAAACTCTTCAAATAAACTTTTGTTTGAGCCTAAACACACTCTACAGTACACACTCTATCGATATACCAAACACTACCCGCACACACCCTGCGCACCATCTTCCTGTGAACCTAAACACACCCTACACACATTATCGATACACCAAACACTGCAAACACACTTTAAATACTATATATTTTCCCGCCTGCACACACCCACACGCACTCTACCGATGCCCCTTTGATAGTAGGTAGCTACCAAACAGGGAGGTACTACCGCCTGGAAGATATTGGAAGCATAATGTGTTGTCTAATGGTGGACCCTGCTGCCATATGGCATCACGAAAATTGTGACCAAGTCCCAGGTTGCTGATCTGACTTTCTGCCTCATTTACACACAATTGCAGGGTCTCAATTGTTTCTCTTACCATTGACAACACAACATACATACTGTATATTGTTTCTCACTCTTCTTTTTTTTCATTTTTGTATTTCTTTATGGTTCTTTATTATTATTATTATTATTATTATTATTATTATTTTGTATTTTTTTATTATAAATTTTATTTATCTGAATTATTATTTATATTAATATTATCATTGCTATTTTATTATCTGAATTATTATTATAATTATTATTATTATTATTATTATTATTATTATTACATTTTCGCCTCCCAGGCCTCGATTTGGGTCAGTGACCTGTGCCCGGGTGGGCTAACCCCCGTAAAAAAAAAAAAAAAAAAAAAAAAAAAAAAAACATTTACTTCAGCTTTACACATACCGTAAGGGATCGGTAGGTTGACTCCCGGGCACTCCGAGTTCACCCGGGTGCAAATGGACACCTAAGTTTATAACCTGGGGAAGTGAACGGGGTCGAATGCAGTACCGTCCCTGCTGCCTCCTAGTGTACCGAAGGCTTAGTATACAGTGTGTTGTATCTACACTGTCCCTAAGGGGCTATGGGACACACTTTACACACACCCTACACACTTTAAGCTATCCATGATCAAACAAACTTCCTTACATCAAGCCCGGTGAATTCTCTACTGACACACGCACACACACATATACACACAAACAAATGTAGTCGAGGAACCTGTGTGCTTGTGTGTACGTATGTATGTGCGTGTGTGTGTGTGTGTGTGTGTGTGTAGAGAAAGTGTAATTACATACACGGGTAAAGAGAAAGAAACTAGTAATCAGGGAGTGCACGAGGAAAGGTTGTAAACACTGGCTCATGTTAAAACAAAACAAAGTCCTTGAGGCGCATTGTTGACCACACACACACACACACATACGCGCACATACGTACACAAACAAACACACACACACACACACACACACACACCAACAAATCCTGGCGTTGATTGCCCACATCCGCGTTTACTGTGCATCATAAATATTGACGTAAAGGAACAACTGAAGTTCATTGTGTGAGTTTGTTTAGGTTTAGGGCGATTGCTTACCTATACAAACACAACACAGAAAAAAACAAACACACACACATGCACAAAGACACACCTACACAAACACAAGGCAAACACACTCATTTACATAGATACAGGAACACAAAACACATTACAGAAACAAAATCAATGTAAGTCAATCGATTAAAATATCACCCTAACGTCTGAGGGTTGGCGACTACAGCCCTCCACTATAAGCGGTTTTTGAGGCTGTTTTTACCAGTCCTCCCAGAGTTTGTACCTCTCAGGACACTCGTGTTATGATCTGATTCGTTCATCTCAGTATCTGTCTCTCATCGTGTCCTGCTATGTCATATAGTTTCTATTTTTAGGTTTAGTTTTTTTTTGATTTAGAAACAACTATTACTTCCGCGTGTACAGCCATTAACTCCACATTCTTCACCTTTTCCCACAATTTTTGCCACAACTGTTACTACTGGCACCACCACCACCACTGCGCTCGTCCACTTCACAACTTGCACCATTATCACCACATTTCATCATGACACTGATCAACAGCTCGATTGTCACGACGTTGTAGTATTATAAGATGGTGCACTATCACCTGTCACAACCTACGTGAAAATTGACTCAATCCTTGCACAATAACAGCTGCACTATACCCCGCCTACCCCCACACAGCTTGTATCACCACCACCACCATCACCGCTACTCACATTTTTTTTTATGTACACAGGATTAGCCCACTGGAGCACAGGTCACTGACCCACATCAGGGCCTGAGAGGGAAAATAATAATAATAATAATAATAATAATAATAATAATAATAATAAAGCACCATCAATACAAAAAAAAACAATAGTGAGAAACAATATATGTATGTTGTGTTGTCAAAGTAAGAGAAACAATTGAGACCCTGCAATTGTGTGTAAATGAGGCAGAAAGTCAGATCAGCAACCTGAGATTTGGTCACAATTTTCTTGATGGCATATGGCAGCAGGGTCTACCATTAGACAACGCAATATGCTTCCAATGTCTTCCCAGGCGGTAGTCCCTCCCTGTTTGATAGCTGCCGACTACCTACTACCTACATTCGTTCGTCTGTGCGTTCATTTGTCTGTTGGTGTGTCCATTTGTCTATGCTTCCGTTTGTCTGTGTCTGTGTGTGTCTATTTGCCTGTACCTAGGTGAGTTTTTACGTCCGTTTGTTTTGACGTCTGATTGGCTGTGCATAGGTTTGTTTTCACGTACAATTGGCTGTGCATAGGTTTGTTTTCACGTCCGATTGGCTGTGCATAGGTTTGTTTTCACGTCCGATTGGCTGTGCGTGGGTTTGTTTTCACGTCCAATTGGCTGTGCGTAGGTTTGTTTTCACGTCTGATTGGCTGTGCGTAGGTTTGTTTTCACGTCTGATTGGCTGTGCATAGGTTTGTTTTCACGTCCGATTGGCTGCGCGTAGGTTTGTTTTCACGTCCGATTGGCTGTGCGTAGGTTTGTTTTCACGTCCGGTTGGCTGTGCGTAGGTTTGTTTTCACGTCCGATTGGCTGCGCGTAGGTTTGTTTTCACGTCCGATTGGCTGTGCGAAGGTTTGTTTTCACGTCCGATTGGCTGTGCGTAGGTTTGTTTTGTTTTTACGTCTGTTTGTTTGTCCATCCGAACAATCTGTATTTTCCTCTTTATTTTGGGAAGTTATGACCGACGCTGTGTCCCTGTGAAGATGCGGCGCGTATAAGACCTTGCCAACTCAATAACAATTAGCGACGAATTTCACTGATCTGGTGTGAGTGTCGTGACTATACCTGCTGGAGGAGGACCTGGATCTACCTGTGCTTATCTAGTATATTAAATCAAAATTGAATCATTACCAAGTACCTATGAGCTTGTACAGGTAACTTACATCTGTTTTTATGAATATACAGGTTAATTCGAGGGATATAAACACTATTTCCTTCATTAAACCCTAAATGTGGAGGACGTGTGGGCAGGATCTTGTGCTCAATGAGGTGGGTTCACTTGTAAATATTTCTACGGCGAGTGTTTTTATGTAGGCGGGGCTATGTGTATGTTTCGGTCATTTCATAAAAAAAAATAATTATCGGCGTTAAGGTGAGAATTAGTTTGCGCGAATCGTACAAAAAGTAGTTACAAGTGAGTGAGTGAGTCAGTGAGTCAATCAGTCAGGAATGTTTTCCAGTTGTGTTGATTGACAAAAAAAAGAGAATAATAATACTGAACATTCCTGTTAGCCTCACTCTTCACCCTCACTAACCAATAAGTGGAAAATATAATATTGAATAGTGTATTACAAGTCATCACATGTTGAGGTCAGCGAGTAGTGTGTTGTGTATAAATAACAAAATAATGTTTCAAGACTTGATCGGAAATATGTAATATATGTTGTGGCAACATGTACATCAGTTCTTCCGTCTAATTGAGAGAGAGAGAGAGAGAGAGAGAGAGCTGTACACAATTTAGGTAAAAACTAGACCTTGTTTCATGATCTAAGTACACATAAGTTATATTAAATTAGGTTTGACGGGAGGAGTTTAGTTAGTATAGTCAATGCTTATTAATATATTTATGTCTGTGGGCAGATTTTTTTTTCGTATCATTTCAGGACTTTTTTTCATTCTTTCTACACAGTAAGAGGCAGCAGTATTGTACCTGGTGAGTGAGTGAGTCCCTTCACTCTGGGGAGGAGCTGTGAGTTGTGTCGATGCAGAGTTCTGTAAACTTACCATTTTTAAGGTCTTCAGTATTTCCAATTACACAAAGCTCCATTGTATTAGATTTTATCGACAATGTCTGTCTAATCATCCTGGATTGGATATTCTGATTGACTTATATTACAAAGGAAGCAGTGAAAGGAATCACTTCGCGTTTATCTTCATAGTTTTGTCAAGAAGAAAGAAGTATAAAAAAAATATACTTTACAGTGAACAGAGGCCATGAATCTAGTTTGGTAACCCTGACCAGAACGTACCAATCGCCTGCCTTCAATCATCATAACTTCTTGAACAACTTGATCAAAAAAGGTCGAAATTCCAGGTTTTATATATGTTGAATCAAGCTTTGGAGACCCCTGCAGTGATGGCCCCCACGCCAGAAGGCTTCAGTCAGCAGTTGTTCCGAGTGTAAGAGACGCAAGAGAGACAAAAATAAGAGACGTGATTCAGAAGACAAAAGAAGGAGTTTGGTGTGGCATTGAGTCGTCTTTACACCCGCCAACAAAGGTCACATCCTCTAAAAGTCTTCATTTGGAGGCTGAAGGTGGCGAGCTTCCTGGGCTAGAGTATCCCGGGCGAGTTTAAAGGGTTCTGGGAGCGGAGTCTTAATGGTTCCTCCGAAAAACTTAGACGCGCTGTTGAGATTTAATAAAGGTATCTTAAATAGTTCACTTAACGACAAAAAAAATCGAATTTGCTGCTACATTTTAACGTACGCTGAATTATTCTCTGATCACCATTAAAGGGAAATAAAATTTAATTTCAATTCTTTGAAAATCATATTGAAACTGCATTCTATCATGATTATTTTTTCTCACGCTGCATGACATGACAGATTTACTCATTTTTTTCACTAAATACAGAACGTAATGGCAACTCATTTTAAACTAAGAAAAATCATACGGTGTTAACTGGTAACCTTACATGGGCATCTTTTTAGAATATTCTTTATATAAACATAAATAACTTTGAATCTAACATCTAAAAACTAACCCAGCCAATGGTAATGTAGGACGTTAATCAATGATACACGGAAACGGAACTACAGTACAGTACACCTCCTAAAACTATTTCCCGCCACAGGATACAAACTAATGAACCAATATGGCATTACAGGAGGAGAGGATCTTGTCACGGGAGAATAGCATTCGATTTTGAGCACGAAGACGAGGAAGTGAGCGGAGGCGTTGGACAGCAGCCACCCACCCATTCGCTTCTCTGTTTATACTGTCCGATCAAGGGAAGTCACCCACCTGTTGCTCTGTTTACATTGCCCATAAAAAAGAAGAGTCATCCACTCCTTATATACTTACCCTGGTCAGTTAACAGTAGTCACTCACATGTTTCAGTAATTGACTGTAATGTTCCCTTACCTAAGCGTCTCACTGAATTATCTCATTCATGTTCCTCAGTAATTATTTAGCCTACCGGATGATTAACCTCTTGCTTGTTTCACCTTATACTAACCTAACCTAACCCCTCCAGGTAGCGTTTGGGTGTTTAATCATCAGGTGAAACAATCTTGGGGACGTTAATCTTTAGGTAATCCAATTATTATTTATTGCGTGTGTGTGTGTGTGTGTGTGTGTGTAGAATCGTCATTGAATACCTGAGAAATGTCACTACCATCATGAATCCATCATTAAAGTTGTCATCATATAAGGTAGTGGTAAAGGCCTTGTCAGAAATGCTTGTAACCATTGAAGGTTTTTATATATACGTGAGATCTTCAGCGTCCAGCACATCAAGGATATTCTCAAATACCCGGAAGTCAAAGTGCGTTGTTTTTCCTCTTACACGGAAGTTAAGAGAAATATGTTTATAATCAAATCTTACTACAGTTACGAGGTGATTTTTATGATTATTTTTAATGTCGCTGCGGAACTGAGACAATTAAATATATCTTTTTCGTATTATTAGTTAAGAATAAAACTTACGAATCTCTGAAAAAGCCAGATCCAAGTACGTAAATAACACACTACATTATCTTTAATACTCATCTGTAATTCATATCATTACATCACCCAGAAAACAATGAATAAAGTGAAAAAAAAAATCCAATATTGACGAAAGATACAAAACTACTCCCCCCCCCCCCCCATCTTTATTATTTATAAGCTTTAACCCCCGCAAAGGTAACCAAATAGTACAAATTATTAATCTGTCTGTCTCATAGTTGGTGATGTTGGGGAGTATCATGGCGTAAAGGTGTGTAAATTAGCTCAGGTATACAGGAGTTACAGGTGAGAATGTGGTGCCTCGCTGTCTACTGAACAATAATATAAATGTTTTAAGAAAAAATATTCTTTGTTTTACCGTATTGTCGAATCTTGTCTTTTATTAATGATGATGATGATGGTGGTGATGATGATGATGATAATTATTGATGATTGGTGATAATGATGATGATGATAATTATTGATGATTGGTGATAATGATGATGATGATGATTATAATCATTCATCATTATGATGATGATAATTATTGATGATTGGTGATAATGATAATGATGAATGAGGATTGATGATGATGGTGATTGATGATGATGATGATGATGATGATGATGATGATTGGTGATGATGATGATTGATGATGATTGTTGATGATGATGATTGGTGATGATGACGATGATGATGATAATGATGATTAATAATAATGATGATGATAATAATGATGGTAGTTGATGATGATTGATTATGATGATCCAGACAAGAAAATAACTAGCATTATAAGGTCTCTATAATTTGAGTGGGGAGGAAGGTGGTGGGAGGGAGAAAGAAGAGAGAGTTATCATGAAACCATAATGTTAGTTTCTACTCCCTCATTAACCTTCCACTGTATTATTCCTAACCTAACCTAACCTAACCTGACCTGACCTGACCTAACCTAACCTAACCTAACCTGACCTGACATGACCTGACCTGACCTGACCTAACCTAACCTAACCTCTATTCTCTTTATATCTACTTCTCTATCGCCAATCTCTCTATCCCTTGTTTCGTCTTAACCTCTATCTTTCCTAACCTTTCCTTCCCCCTCGCCACCTTTTCCATCCTGCTGTGGTATTAGTGTACAGTGTCACTCTCTCCCTAGACCACGGCAGCAACACGTGTTAAAGCTTGACACTCCTTCACACTTCGTCTCAAGACTTCCACAACCTTGGGGCTTTTCCGTGTCCCCTCGCCTTGTACGTGTCCAGGAACCACTCACTAACTTACCTGTGTCCACCATGTCCACCTTACCCGTGTCCCCGTGTCGGTTTTAGCTGGAAGAGTATTGTCATCATCGGCTTTGTTGTTGTTGTTTGTTGACTTGAGTTTCCATACACCCATGAACAAACTATAACAATATTTACCTTAACCCACTGACAGAGGAGAATCTCTTTTAGATTTTAGGGTCATTTGAGTCAGAGGTCAAAGGCCATGGGGTCATCCTTGAAATCTGAGACGGTGATTTTGACGTCAATAACTCAGAGATCAAGGACCATGGGTTCATCCTTGATTTAAGACAGTGATTTTGACGTCACTAACTCAGAGGTGAAAGGCCATGAGGTCATCCTTAAATCTTGATAATGGTGATTTTGACGTCACTAACTCAGACGTCAAAGGCTATGGGGTCATCCTTAGATCTTGATAATGTTGATTTTGACGTCACTAACTCAGAGGTCAAAGGCCATGGAGGTCATCCTTTAAATCTGAGACGGTGATTTTGACGTCACTAACTCAGAGGTCAAAGGCCATGGGGGTCATCCTTGAGATCTGAGACGGTGATTTTATCGTCACTAACTTCAAGGGTCATGGGGGTCATCCTTGAATCTTGAGATGATGATTGTAATGTCACTAACTCAGAGGTCATGGTCATTGTTTTATAGGTGGCCGTGGGGTCATCCTTGAATCTTGCGACGATCTCAGTTTTTAGTGGGAGAACCCGGAGCACCATAGGTAGGCTGGTGCTGGGACGTGTTTGTCATCCACAAGGATACGTATTCCTCTGTTCCTTGTATCTCCTGTACTCTGTATTGTTATTAAGGTGAGTCCTTCACACACATCCTTGAGATTCTCCCCTCCCCCTTCTCTCTCTCTCTCTCTCTCTCTCTCTCTCTCTCTCTCTCTCTCTCTCGGTCTCTTTCAATTTTTCTCACAGACACACACACACACACACACACACACACACACACACAAAAGAGACAAAAAATATCAGAGAATGAATAAAACACAATTCTCCCGTCACTTCTATATTCCCTCCTACACACTATCTCCCATGAACCTACAAACGCCTCACCACCTCTCACGTGTTATACATTCTCTCACACATTACTTTTTTCTCTCTCTCTCCCTCCATCAAGGTCAGGTGTAAAATTAGATCGTACCATTTATGTGTTAATGACAGCTCAAGACACCTGCATCAAGTCATACCTGATTGGCCCATGATATGCCTCAGGTAATTGATCTTTAACTCATGATAAATTGTTAGTCCTTTAGGTAAACCGACATGCCATACAAACACAACACTATTGACTGCCCGTAATGAATCTCACTATACCTGTGTTTATCCTCCACTATACCTCACTATACCTCACTATACCTGTGTTTATCCTCCACTATACCTCACTATACCTGTCTTTATCCTCCACTATACCTCACTAATATAGTATAGTGTGTAAAGACGTGAATTACCGATGGGGTAAAAGCGGGTTGGAATTAGAAAATAATACCATATAACAAGAGAAGAAGCTTAATGCAGCTGTCGGGAAACATTTACGTCATTAAACAGCAAGAAAAAAAAAATACTCACACAGAAAATACTCCCCAGGTGTTAATATTGACTTGGCCTAAAGACACACAACAATACGTAATGTCGACTCATTTATTTATTTATTCCGTCGTATGTTCGCTCCAGTAATCCTCGATGTTGCTGTGTCATTAAATACCCGGATTATAAACGCCATCAGAATCAACTGTGTCGTGTACGAGTTTGTGGGAAGTTGGTAGTTTTTGGTGGTGTTACCTGTCAGTGGAGTGAGTCTTGGCTGAGAAGGTGGGAGTTGTGATCTCATTAATCTTCACTTTATTGTTTACACATAAGAAAAAGAAGTCTGGAATTTGTGACATCACCCCAAATCAGACTATAATGTAAGTCTGATGAAAGATAGGAGTTATTTTACGTGTTTGATGAAGCAAAGTGGTTTTGGCTTCAGTTATGTGGTTCTGACGTCAGTAATATGGTTCTGGCGTCATCTATGTGATTCTGACGTTAGTTATGTGGTTCTGACGTCAGTAATGTGGTTCTGGCGTCATCTATGTGATTCTGACGTTAGTTATGTGGTTCTGACGTCAGTAATGTGGTTCTGGCGTCATCTATGAGCTTTTGGTATCAGCTATGTGGTTCTGACGTCAATTATGTAGTTCTAACGTCAGTAATGTATTCCTGACGTCAGTTATGTGGTTCTGACGTCAGTAATGTGTTTCTGACGTCAGTTATGTGGTTCTGACGTAAGTTATGTGGTTCTGAGGCCAGTTATGTGGTTGTGACGTAAGTAATGTGGTTCTGGAATCATCTATGTGTTTTTGGTATCACCTATGTAGTCCTGACGTCAGTTATGTGGTTCTAACGTCAGATATGTGGTTCTGACCTCATCTTTGTGGTTCTGGCGACAGTTATGTGGCTCATAGACACGTTTGAGACAGGAATCTCTCTCTCTCTGTGGACTGGATAGCCTCTTTAGCTGTAACTCGAACCAGAGATCAATGGATTGTTAGCCCAGTAAAATGATCACTCGGCCACTAAGTACGTTAGACTACAGTTTTAATTTAAGTATTTAGAGTTAAACTACAAGAGTAAATAATATGTTTTTGATTCCTATAAATTATTCCATATCTTGTGTGTCTGACCACGTGATGTTAGGGGTCATTTGCTACCTGAGTGATGCCTGAGGTAGACTCGTGTTGTTTCAGCCTCGAACGTTTTAGGCAGTAGTAAACAACATGGCGATCATTGTCCTTCACTAAATAATGAACAAACAAAACAAAGACCTTCCAACCAGCTGTGTGTGTGTGTGTGTTAGTAATAATAATAATAATAATAATAATAATAATAATAATAATAATAATTAACGGTTACAACATAAGAACATAAGAATAGAGGAAACTGCAGTGAGCCTATTGTCCCATACTGGGCAGTTCCATTTACAACCAACTCCTACTGCTCATATATCCATCCAACCTATGTTTGAAGCTATCCAGCGCATTCGAGTTAATGATGATATTTGGTAACTTGTTTCACTTGTCCACTACTCTATTTCCAAACCAATGTTTACCTATTTCGCGCCTAAATCTAAATTTGTCCAATTTAAAACCACTGTTAAGAGTTTGCTCCTGGTTGGATAGTTTGAGTACCTTTGTAATGTCCTCTTTGTTCAGTCCTGACATCAATTTATACACCTCTATCATATCGCCCCTCACTCTATGTCTCTCGAGGGAGTGCAAATTAAAATGCTTTAACCTGTCTCTGTACTCAAGGTTCATAATGCCCGGGATTAGTCTTGTCATTCTCTTCTGAATTCTTTCCAAGGATTCTATATCCATACTGTAATACTGTGATCAGAATTGAACTGCATAATCCAAGTGAGGTCTCACAAGCGCAAGATATAGTTTTAGGATGACCTCTCTAGTCTTGTAACTAACACTGCTTCGTATGAACCCAAGTACTTTATTAGCCTTGTTTCGAGCAAATACACATTGTTTACTTGGCTTAAGATTCCTACTTATCATTACTCCTAAATCTTTCTCGCAGTCATATTTCTCAATAACATCGTTGTTCATCTGGTATCTGGTTTCCCTATTTACATCTCCTATACTGAGTACTTTACATTTGTCCACATCGAATTTCATCTGCCATTTTTCAGACCATTCGATTTTTTTTTCGATCTCCCTGTAGTTTTGCGGAGTCTTCGTCAGTTTTAATTACACCCCCTATTTTAGTGTCATCA
This sequence comes from Homarus gammarus, assembly GCA_958450375.1. NCBI lineage: Eukaryota > Metazoa > Arthropoda > Malacostraca > Decapoda > Nephropidae > Homarus > Homarus gammarus. The sequence goes on from CAUDMG010002538.1 coordinate 1,277,046, forward strand.
GCAAATTTACTTATGTTGCTGTCTACGCCGATATCTATGTCGTTTACGTATATAATAAATAATAATGGTCCAAGTACGGAGCCTTGGGGAACGCCACTAGGGACGTTGCTCCAATCGGATTCAGTGCCGTTAATGCTCACTCGTTGTTGCCTGTCCTGCAACCACGCCCTAATCCATTTCAGAATATCTCCTTTAATGCCATAGGCCTCCACTTTTCTTATTAGTCTTTCGTGGAGGACTATGTCGAAGGCTTTGCGAAAGTCGAGATATACAATATCATAATTGTGCCCCTCGTCCACGGATTCGAAAACAGAAGAAAAGAAGCTTAATAGATTAGTCAGACATGAACGCCCGTTTGAGAAGCCATGTTGGGAATCATAGATCAACTTGTGCTTCTCCAGGTGATTTCGAATAGAGTTTGAAATGATTGCTTCCAGTAATTTACCTACAATTGATGTTAGACTGATTGGGCGATAGTTAGAGGATAGTGATCTATCTCCCTTTTTGAAAATCGGTATTACATTCGCTATCCTCCAGGATTCTGGTACTACACCCGTTTTTAAGAACATGTTAAACAACTTTGCAAAGGGCATATTAAGCTCTCCGTTACATTTTTTTAATACTCTGGCAAATATCTTATCGGGACCTGATGACTTAATAGGCTTCAGTTTGTCTATTTGCTATTTAACATCGTTACTAGTCACTACCATCTCGCTTAATCTATTTCTTCACTATCTCTGTATAGAGTCGGTGCCTCGGGTATCATGTTTAAATTTTCGGTGGTGAAAACTGTTGAAAAATATTTGTTCAGATTATTGCTCATTTCTCCGTCGTTATCAGTTAATTCGCCAGTATCTGACTGTATTGGTCCAATCTTTTCTCGTGTTTTAGTTTGATACATTTGATAGAATCCCTTGGGGTTTGACTTCGCCTCCCATGCTACCTTCAGTTCATTATTCCTCTTTGCTTTTTTTATCTCGGTCTTAACCCTACCAGCCAATACTTTATAATAATCTCGGAGGTAAACTTCAACACGATTTATTCTCATTACCTGTAGCCTTCCTTTGTCCAATAATATTCTTTAAATAATTATTTATCCATTTAGGGTCATTGTTGTTTGATCTGAGTTTTCTGTTTGGTATGTTCTGCTTTTGTGCATTAAGTAACTCATTATTTAAGCTGTTGTGGAACTCGACAACCTCAGATCTCGTTATCAGGTCATCCTCAACCGCCAGGTCTCCAGGTAAGGTGAGATCGCCCACTGTGGGAATATTGTGTGTGGTCACCTCTAGTGAGGTCATGTAACTCACCCCCAAGTGTGAGACCCCTTCTCTCAGCTGCCTCTTCAAACTATCAAAGTTTGCCCTTCTGAAATCTGGGACTTTAGTGGAATTTTCCTTGCATCTGCTCTGAAATTCTAATTGAAATTTAATTTCTTTGTGATCGCTGTTAGCAAGTTCGTTCCCTAGCTTGGCATTACAAAAGAGGTTTTCTCTGTTTGACAGAACTAAATCGAGTATATTATTATCCCAGGTGGGTTCGGTTATATGCTGGCTTAGGAAACAGTCCTGGATTGTTTTAAGAAAATCCTCTGATTCTGAGTTACCCGTGAGGTCAATCCAATCTATTTGGCTAAAGTTAAAGTCGCCTACTATACAGACTTTACTATGTATGGAAGACCTGCACACTTCATCCCAGATAAGTCGCTCATTAACTCTATCAAGATAAGGAGGTCTATATATTACTCCTGTGATTAATTTTTCCCTACCATCGATTAATTCTATCCAAATTGTTTCTGTTTTCCGCTCAGTTTTTATTTCCTTATTTTATTGAAAAAGTTCTGCAGCCCGAAGGCTGAAAATATACATTGGATAATAAATGATTTATTACATACATTAACATTGGTGATTTAACAAAAGCCTTCATTAGAGAAAGGTAAAGGAACATACAGTGAACATACAGATTAATGTTTACAGCGGAGGTTACATAGATCATGTGCGCTGAGGCGTTGAACAACAAACACGCGTTATGAGGGGCATCACGTGGTGTACGAATTCCCTCACAGATGGTGTTATGAGGGACCTGACGTGGTGTCGTAGTTCCCTCACAGATGATGTTATGAGGGACCTGACGTTGTGTAGTAATTCCCTCACAGATGATGTTATGAGGGGCCTCACGTGGTGTATGACGTGGTGTAGTAATTCCCTCACAAATGATGTTATGAGGGACCTGACGTGGTGTAGTAATTCCCTCACAGATGGTGTTATGAGGGACCTGACGTGGTGTAGTAATTCTCTCACAGATGGTGTTATATGAATGAGGTGTGGTCCCAGGCCTTCCAATCCTGGACGGATTAACACATCGCTGGTTGTTGTTGGGTCTCACGGGCAGGTACCACTGGGTACCTAGGACCTCACTGTGTGAAGGTTAACTTGGGTACGACTGTTACTGTTGAGTTGTTCTCACTGACTTAAGCACTGTTCACCACTGTTCACCTCTGTCCAACACTGGTTCCATTCCTTTCCTAAATGAAATTGTAACTACAGGAGAGAACTTGTTGATATTCAGGTGAGGAGGAGGGGGTTCAGGGGAGGGAATTGGTATGGGCCAACTTAACAGTTGACCTGGCTGCTCCCAGAGGAGCGCCAGGTATGTCTTGACCCATCAGTGGTCAAGAATAATAATAAATAATAACAATAATATGTGTGTGTGTGTGTGTGTGTGTGTGTGTGTGTGTGTGTGTGTGTGTAATTACAAAATAATAATAATAATAATAAACGATTTATTAATAGAGTTGCAGCCGGTGGCTGAAAATATACAAACTTACATGTGATTTAGACATAGTGATATACGTTCAATAAATTTACAGGGCTGTACAATACATAAATCAGGAGCTGTTTATTATTTTAACAATAGATGGGATGGTGCCATTCTTCTATCTATCAGTGTGGGCTCTTTTGGGCTGAATTTTGTTGTAGTGGCGGACTGCGCGAGGTGGGCGGGGGACTGCAGGTGGCAGTAGGTGGCGATGACGAGGATGGTGCAGTAGTCCACTGCTAACCCGTGTGTGTGTGTGTGTGTGTGTGTGTGTGATGACTCTAATGAATTCTTCTCCTTCCTGTTTGTCTGTCTGTCTGTCTGTTATACTCTCTGTCTGTCTCTGTCTATTATATTCTCTCTTTCTCTGTCTGTCTGTCTGTCTGCCTGTCTGTCTGTCTCTCTCTCTCTCTCTCTCTCTCTCTCTCTCTCTCTCTCTCTCTCTCTCTCTCTCTCTCTCTCTCTCCAAGTCCTTTGAACTCTCACCTCCAACGAGACAGTTCACCTTCGTCTTTTTGGGAAGAGAAGTGTGTGAGAGAGACTTTTGCAGCCTTGAAGTCATTACCTCTTATTGTGCATGGTGTGTCTTGCGAACGCTTCAGTGCTGCCACCTTCCACCCACCAGCCCACCCACCCACCTCTGTCACATCCACCCACACACCTGTCACCACCCACACACCTGTCAGCATCCATCTACTCAACCTGTCGCCATCCACCCACACACACACACCTGTCACCATCTACCCACACACCTGTCACCATCCATTAATCATCCACCTCTGTTACCCACATATCCACCCACCTCTGTTTTCCACCCATCCATCCACCTCTGTTATCCACTTGCCCACCCACCTCTGTTACCCACTCAACCATCCACTTTTGTTACCTATCCACCCACCTCTGTTATCCACCCATCCACCCACCTTTGTTACCCACCCATCCACCCACCAACCTGTTACCCACCCATCCACCCACCTCTGTTACTCACCCATCCACCTCTGTTACCCACCTATCCACCCACCAACCTGTTACCCACCCATCCACCTCTGTTACCCACCCATCCACCCACCAACCTGTTACCCACCCATCCACCCACCTCTGTTACTCACCCATCCACCTCTGTTACCCACCTATCCACCCACCAACCTGTTACCCACCCACCCACCTCTGTTACCCACCCATCCACACTCCCAAACTACAATATTAGTCCACTAACCCAACCATCTTTCACTTAACAACTCGACTCTTGGATCTAGTCACTTGTACCCTTGCCTCAGTGAGTTCCTTTGCTTACTGTGGTGACGTTTACGTGTTTATAACAGTTGCAACACTAAACTTATGAATGAATCGTCGGTAGTGATCTTCTAACGATGGGTAATGATGATAATAATAATAATAATAATAATAATAATAATAATAATAATAACAATAATAATAATTTCCCTCGTGGACAGTATTGGTTACCTTCACATTATCTTCAAGAGGACAAAGAATATCTTTTTGAAATTAGTTTAGTGTAATGACTAACAAATAAAAAAAACATGAATCTTACGCCATAAAAATTTATTAAGATTGTTTCGCTCACCTGGTCACTGTTCACTGAGGTTCGTACGATGAATATTCTCTGGCAAGTGAAGAGTTATCAGAATACACCAAACTTATTGATTTAAATTAAAACACATAAATAAAATATAAATTATAACTTACAAATTTCATTAAGACTCAACCTTAGCTTGACTAGTTAGAACACAAAATTGAGGTAGAGAATGTTACCTGAAGTTGTCTTACGTTAATTGTGTAAGATGCCAAGAAAACCTACAAAGTTAAGATCAAATCTAAGTGTAATGTTTTCTCATTTTCCCTATGATATTTGTATAGTTTAGCTTAAATAAACCATTTTGGTATATTTCTTACATCTTGGTGCGAACCTTTGTGAATCTGTACACAGTGCTGTGAGGTGTATACGTTGTTTTGATGTTCATTATCTTGTGAGGAAAAAAATTACTTGTGGTGGGCGACGGTTGTGTCAGTGTCTAGTGGACCTCCCAGACCAGGTGTGGGAGGTGATTATTACACAGGTGTTCCTACTGCCTCCTACACCTGATCCTAGGATACTCCTACACCCCTCCTTCACCACACTTCAGGTTACCCCGACACTCCATCCCCAGAATTCCTTTAGTTTTCTCTGGTAGTTATGAACAAAATTCCATTACATTGTTGGAAATTGTGAAGAAGGGGAAGTGGGTTCCATCTGCTCTCTAGGGACACTACGGACGCTGTACATTCTATAGTAAGCTCTCGACCACCATCAGCTCCCCAACTGTTAAAGTTACTGTAGGTACAGTACCTCTTCACACCCACTCACCACAACACACACTTTAGTGCTATTTTATCGTCTTGTGTATTTGAACAATATGAAGTTATGTTACAAACTGCGTCAGAAAATATATCCCTAAACTTGAACACAAGTACAGGTTCAGGAATAAATGACAGGTGCAGTTATTTAGCGACACAAGAAAACAGGTTTGTTGAGTAGTGAAGAACATTACCGCAGCAACACCTAACATGACCTTCACCAGGACACACCATTATATTATGAGCACCAGTCTGAACCTCACGATTTTTGTCAATAGTGTTACAGCCGATTTGTCTCAAATTAGTTAAGTATATATATTAACAGTTTGATGTATTGTAGCGTTTTGATAGAGTGTTGGAGCTTCTTCAAAAATTATTTAGAGTAATTTATTTCCTGTGGTGTAAGGAAATTCTCCATATTTGTCTACACATCTACACGACATCCTTAGCGTGTCAGACGATCTAGATCGAGCTTACAGCTTAGGCATCATGCAGTGTGTTGTATCATACAGAGGTAATGTCCTCTGGTGGCCACTCGATTAAGGACAAAACAGCTTTTCATTTATTTACCTTTCAGCACTAGGCACCAGGACCAGGTGTAATGATATGCAAAGTTTTTATCCAATGGGGGTTTGGAAATTTTACAAGGGAGGGACACTGCGACCAGGAGAACATCCTGCATGAACACTGTATGAACAAAAGGTGGAATATAATGCAATAAATACAGTATTATGTGGTGGTGTTGTTTTAGTTGACCACAACTAGTTAGAGTAATAGTTCCTAAGTTCAATTGTTAGATCAAAGGTTTGTCCATGAAGGCCGGGGAAGAAGGTCAAGCGTTTAGTTACTGTGTGGCACTGTGGGACAGCCCTTGCACGGAGAGAATTGTTTGGGCAGATTTGCCATAGAGTGTGTGTGTGTGTGTGTGTGCATGCGCGCATGCGCGTGCGTGCGTGCGCGCGCTTCTATCATGGTTCATGTCCATCACATAAGAGACATTTACGCTGACTACTACAATGAAAGCATGACCACCCTAACCTGGACTCTAGTGAGGTCTCGGTCAAGTAAATGTCCTCGAAGTGCTGATGGCAGTACAGTACTATAAGGCCATGTGGTGCATCAGCGTCGGGGACACGTCAAACAGTGTGCGGGAGAAACTTCTTGTCAAGGGGCACTGGTGGACCATCTGAGAGGGTATTTGCGGATGTGGTGAAGAACTGTTGGAAATGAGAAAGATAATTCTGCTTCACCCTCACCATATCACTACATGTTGTGAGTGGCCCACGTGTGATCTAGCGGCAAAAGTCACTGAAGCTCAGGTGCCATTCTGATTGTAACATTCTATATCAACCCAGTTTTTGTTGAGTCTAAAGAGAAACAAGAAGAAAAACTCAATCGCCTTGCAAGAATACCTGAGAGTTTTTATATCACAGTCAGATAATCAATAGTTTAGTGCCAGCAATAACCGGGGAATTTGAAGGACCACGAATTTATTTTATTTGAACAATCCATACAGTATCTCAAGACTGAAGGACGATGTAATCAATCATAATCTTGGTTTGATTTTCTTGGCGGGACAGTCCAAGTAAGTGTTGCCGTGGAACCATTGAGCCCCCCACCCGCCCTATATTAAACATGTGTAAAATATCAAGACGATATTTTTTAGTTGTTTAATGTGAAATAATACCTGCTGGTGCGGTGCTGCGGTCAAATGTTTACAACACTTGTCTCCTATCCTAAGTGTCGCTGATTTGCATTTTGGGTACCCTCAGTCCACCCAGATGTGAATGGTTGAGGAGAAGGCTTTCGAGTGCAGTGACGGCCATATTGTTTCCTTGTTTACCAGGGAATTGTTATGCAGTATGATGTATCCGCACCGTCCCTAACTGGCCATTAACCATGTGATACCAACTCTCATTTTCACTTTTTTGCGGCCACCGTTGTAAGTATTCGTACATTTACACCTCTCCAAACACCTTAACTAATTTCCTCCAGATTCCAAAACAGATTACTTCCGCGTGAGTCGCCCTCTCCTCCTCCCGCTCATGATCCACTTCCCCATCCAGTCAGTGTGGGAGGGGTTGGGGGGGTTGGGTGAGGGGTGACAAATATCCACCAGGTGGCGTTCGTCAAGTCTCAGGTCTTGTGTGCCATTAACGATTCATTTTCGTTGTTTCACCGTTAATTTTACAGGTCATTTCTCTCCTCAACCTTCTCCCCACATCCTCCCCAACCCACCTACCCCCACCCACCCACTCTCCCTCCCACCACCACCCACCTACTCCCCACCCCAACCCCCATTCTCCTCAACTTCTTTCCGAGGAGAAAATTTCGAGAAAACTTTTATACTAAAGTGAAGTTTTTTTCTTCTTGTTTGTTGTTAAGAATTTGTTTTACTTTTCCTGGAGAATCCGGTAGTGGAAGGTGACTCGTCTCTCACGGGGCTCAGAGAATACCCGTTCAATGACCCGGGATATATAACATTATAAACATTATATACACTGTTCATATAAGGTTTTCACCAAACAAGTGATGGTATATGCAGTACCTATAGTAAATATGCACATACAGTATATATATATATATATATATATATATATATATATATATATATATATATATATATATATATATATATATATATATATATATTTTCCTTCATAAAATCACACGGGAAAATGGAAACAACGGAGTACCTTAGCTTTCGTCTTTATTCAAGACATCTTCAGAGGCAACTGGATTACATGGACAGAGAGAGGCCTACATATGCAGGGTGACCTAAAAACATGTTTTTAGGTCTCCCTGTATATTTAAGCCTCTCTCTGTCCATGTAATCCAGTTGCCTCTGAAGATGTCTTGAATAAAGACGAAAGCTAAGGTACTCCGTTGTTTCCATTTTCCCGTGTGATTTTATGAAGATTTATCTTATCCACGTTTTCATTGTGGATTTTCATAAATATATATATATATATATATATATATATATATATATATATATATATATATATATATATATATATATGAGAGTTGGAGAAGTGCTGAGTGATGGAAGGAATAGTAGAGACGACCCGAAAACGCAGAATGGAGGGCCCTGGTGTGTGTGTGCGTTCGTGCGTGCGTGCCTATGAGTGAAGGTAATTTCTTATTTACTTAAATCTTTTTATTGTTTAGTGAAGAACTTAATCATTTACTGTATAATTATTATAGAAAACATGAATTGATTTTTAGATGAAAATATAACCTGTAAGACTATGAAAGAAATGTCATGTTAAACATCCAGTTTCTTGGCATCATAAGGATACGAAGTAATTCTAGCCATCATTACCTCATACTACATATTGTGAGAGACGCAGAACATTAACTCATGTGTGTTGGAACGTATCATTACCTCATACTACATATTGTGAGAGACGCAGAACATTAACTCATGTGTGTTGGAACGTATCTGTATGTTTTGACTGTGAGGATGTCTGTCAAGCATAGATAAGGAGACGACTAGTGAGGGAAGAAATAGAGGTTGATTATTATGAGACACGAGAGATGAGAGATAAGGCAGAGGAACAGTTCATGTGGGTGGTGGTGTGTGGGTGGGTGGTGTGTGGGTGGTGGTGTATGGGTGGTGCTGTGTGGGTGGTGGCGTGTGGGTGGTGGTGTATGGGTAGTGATGTGTGGGTAGTGGTGCGTGGGTGGGTGGGAGTGCGTGGGTGGGTGGTGTATGAGTTGGTGGTGCGTGGGTGGTGGTGCGTGGGTGGTGGTTCGTGGGTTGTGATGCGTGGGTGGTGATGCGTGGGTGGTGGCGTGTGGGTGGTGGTGTGCGGGTGGGAGTGTGTGGGTGGGTGGTGTGTGGGTTGGTGGTGTATGGGTGGTGGTGCGTGGGTGGTGGTGCGTGGGTGGCGGTGTATGGGTGTTGATGTGTGGGTGGGAGTGTGTGTGTGGGTTGGTGGTGTATGGGTGGTGATATGTGGGTGGGTGGTGTGTGGGTGGTGGTGTGCGGGTGGTGGTGTGTGGGTGGTGGTGTGCGGGTGGTGATGTGTGGGTGGGTGGGTGGTGTGTGGGTTGGTGGTGGTGTGTGGGTGGTAGTGCGTGGGTGGTTGTGCATAGCTGGTGGTGCTTGAAGAGGGTGGTGTGTGGTTGATTTTGATTTTGCCACTTACAGCGGCTACTTTATTGTGCACCCCACACTCATCCTGTGAGCGGTAGCGCAAAAGGATTACTGAGTAGAGTTTACAAAGGGTCATAATAATTAACCCCCATTGTCAGGATATTACGGCACTGAATATTACACAGTATTTCATTTACATTATTTGTTTATTTCTATACATAAAGGGTTACTTATTAACAAATGCGTGAGTACAGGCGTGTGAGGCAGTATGTCTGGCCTCACACTTTGTTATTCACATTTACGTGAAAGGTATTAAAGCACATTGCATATTTGGTTCTGTACATGAGAATTGATATAGTTACTGGGTGGTTGTGTGTGGGTGGTTGTGCATAGGTGGTGGTGCTTGAAGACGGTGGTGTGTGGGTGGTTGTGTGTGGGTGGTTGTGCATGATTGGTGGTGCTTGAAGACGGTGTTGTGTGGGAGTTAGGTAATATAACTTGTTGACCAAGCGAGGCGTTGACTGTTATGATGTTGTGATGGAGATGGCTACCCTGTAATATGTTTCGGCTGTAGCAAAGTGCAGCATACAGATTTCCATTACTGACACTTGGGGCGAGGAGTCTGACCCACTCGCCTGGATGGCCCAGGGCTATTTTTTGTTAATTTGCCCCGCGAGGGGGTTAGTTTATTGGGCACTCCCTTGCATCCTGTGCATGGCGAAGCGCAAAAGGCGTTTACAGCCCCCAACGGGGAAGCACGCAGAGTTCATGCTTACCGAGTAGACTCGTGCATTTAAGGGCGTAAGTGCCTGAAGGGCCATTGATTTCAACGGCAAGTTACATACTGTATAGTGACAGGATGCGTGTGTGGGGGAGAATTCCCGATACAATACAAGTTCCTAGTAAGTTAAATGCCAGGCCAAATGCAGGGGGAGGGATATTGGTCAGCCACATTAACCCTGAGCACATACAACAATCAGTTGTGAAATTTGTGGATTCTTGAGAAATAACCCTTAAAAGTTTCCTTTGATATAAATGTAATTTATTTTATTACTTAACAATATTATTATAATTTGATATTTACATAATACTGTTATAACTTTACACCACTTAAGAGAAAATAATACCAAGTGACTTGTGACAGTCAACATTTTTTATTAGTTTTTCCCCATAATCACTAACATACAGTAGTTGGTGAGTGGTGGCAGCCAGTCAACTATTGATAATTAAGAAGATATAACCTCCCGTTGCGTGAGGATGGTGGTGCGTGAGGACGGTGGTGCGTGAGGACGGTGGTGCGTGAGGACGGTGATGGTGCGCGAACCGGTGGTGCGTGAGACGGTGGTGCATGAGGACGGTAGTGCGTGAGGACGGTGATGCATGAGGACGGTGATGGTGCGCGAACCGGTCTTGCGTGAGACGGTGGTGCGTGAGGACGGTGGTGCGTGAGGCGGTGGTGGTGTGTGGGTGTTGAAGCATGATGATGGTAGTGGTGTGTGAGGACAGTGATGGTGTGTGAGGACAATGGTAGTGAGTGAGCAAGGTGGTGGTGTGTGAGGACGGTGGTGGTGTGTGAGGGGTGGTGTGTGAGGTTGGTGGTGGTGTGTGAGGTTGGTGATGGTGTGTGAGGACAGTGATGGTGTGTGAGGGTGGTGGTGGTGTGTGAGGTTGGTGGTGGTGTGTGAGGACAGTGATGGTGTGTGAGGGCGGTGGTGGTGTGTGAGGGCGGTGGTGGTGTGTCAGGTTGGTGGTGGTGTGTGAGGATGGTGGTGGTGTGTGAGGACGGTGGTGGTGTGTGAGGGCGGTGGTGGTGTGTGAGGGCGGTGGTGGTGTGTGAGGACGGTGGTGGTGTGTGAGGGCGGTGGTGGTGTGTGAGGACAGTGATGGTGTGTGAGGGTGGTGGTGATGTGTGAAGATGGTGGTGGTGTGGTGAGGGCGGTGGTGGTGTGTGAGGATGGTGGTGGTGTGTGAGGGCGGTGGTGGTGTGTGAGGTCGGTGGTGGTGTGTGAGAATGGTGGTGGTGTGTGAGGACGGTGGTGGTGTGTGAGGAAGGTGGTGGTGTGTGAGGACAGTGATGGTGTGTGAGGGTGGTGGTGATGTGTGAAGATGGTGGTGGTGTGTGAGGGCGGTGGTGGTGTGTGAGGACAGTGATGGTGTGTGAGGGTGGTGGTGATGTGTGAAGATGGTGGTGGTGTGTGAGGGCGGTGGTGGTGTGTGAGGATGGTGGTGGTGTGTGAGGACGGTGGTGGTGTGTGAGGATGGTGGTGGTGTGCGAGAATGGTGGTGGTGTGTGAGGACGGTGGTGGTGTGTGAGGACGGTGGTGGTGTGTGAAGACGGCGGTGGTGTGTGAGGATGGTGGTGGTGTGTGAGGACGGTGGTGGTGTGTGAGGATGGTGGTGGTGTGTGAGGACGGTGGTGGTGTGTGAGGATGGTGGTGGTGTGTGAGGACGGTGGTGGTGTGTGAGGATGGTGGTGGTGTGTGAGGACAGTGATGGTGTGTGAGGGTGGTGGTGCTGTGTGAGGACGGTGGTGGTGTGTGAGGATGGTGGTGGTGTGTGAGGACGGTGGTGGTGTGTGAGGGTGGTGGTGGTGTGTGAGGACGGTGGTGGTGTGTGAGGACGGTGGTGGTGTGTGAGGACGGTGATGGTGTGTGAGGGTGGTGGTGATGTGTGAGGATGGTGGTGGTGTGTGAGGACGGTGGTGGTGTGTGAGGACGGTGGTGGTGTGTGAGGATGGTGGTGGTGTGTGAGGATGGTGGTGGTGTGTGAGAATGGGGGTGGTGTGTGAGGACGGTGGTGGTGTGTGAGGGCGGTGGTGGTGTGTGAGGGCGGTGGTGGTGTGTGAGGACGGTGGTGGTGTGTGAGGACAGTGATGGTGTGTGAGGGTGGTGGTGAGGTGTGAAGATGGTGGTGATATGTGAGGACGGTGGTGGTGTGTGAGGACGGTGGTGGTGTGTGAGGACGGTGGTGGTGTGTGAGGACGGTGATAGTGTGTGAGAATGGTGGTGGTGCTTGAGGACGGTGGTGGTGTGTGAGGGCGGTGGTGGTGTGTGAGGACAGTGGTGGTGTGTGAGGACGGTGGTGATGTGTGAGGGTGGTGGTGGTGTGTGAGGACGGTGGTGGTGTGTGAGGACGGTGGTGATGTGTGAGGGTGGTGGTGGTGCGTGAGGGCGGGGGTGATGTGTGAGGACGGTGGTGATGTGTGAGGATGGTGGAGGTGCGTGAGGACGGTGGTGGTGTGTGAGGGCGGTGCTGGTGTGTGAGGGCGGTGGTGATGTGTGAGGGCGGTGGTGGTGTGTGAGGACGGTGGTGGTGTGTAAAGATGGTGGTGATGTGTGAGGATGGTGGTGGTGTGTGAGGACGGTGGTGGTGCGTGAGGACGGTGGTGGTGTGTGAGGACGGTGGTGATGTGTGAGGACGGTGGTGGTGTGTGAGGATGGTGGTGGTGTGTGAGGGTGGTGGTGGTGTGTGAGGATGGTGGTGGTGTGTGAGGACGGTGGTGGTGTGTGAGGACGGTGGTGGTGTGTGAGGATGGTGGTGGTGTGTGAGGATGGTGGTGGTGTGTGAGGACGGTGGTGGTGTGTGAGGATGGTGGTGTGTGTGAGGACGGTGGTGGTGTGTGAGGACGGTGGTGGTGTGTGAGGACGGTGGTGGTGTGTGAGGACGGTGGTGGTGTGTGAGGACGGTGGTGGTGTGTGAGGACGGTGGTGGTGTGTGAGGACGGTGGTGGTGTGTGAGGGCGGTGGTGGTGTGTGAGGACGGTGGTGGTGTGTGAGGACGGTGGTGGTGTGTGAGGACGGTGGTGGTGTGTGAGGACGGTGGTGGTGTGTGAGGATGGTGGTGGTGTGTGAGGGCGGTGGTGGTGCGTGAGGACGGTGGTGGTGTGTGAGGACGGTGGTGGTGTGTGAGGACGGTGGTGGTGTGTGAGGACGGTGGTGGTGTGTGAGGACGGTGGTGGTGTGTGAGGACGGTGGTGGTGTGTGAGGGCGGTGGTGGTGTGTGAGGACGGTGGTGGTGTGTGAGGACGGTGGTGGTGCGTGAGGACGGTGGTGGTGTGTGAGGACGGTGGTGGTGTGTGAGGACGGTGGTGGTGTGTGAGGACGGTGGTGGTGTATGGGTGTTGTAGCATGAGCTTGGTGGTGGTGAGTGAGGACAGTGATGGTGTGTGAGGACGGTGGTGGTGTGTGAGGATGGTGGTGGTGTGTGAGGACGGTGGTGGTGTGTGAGGATGGTGGTGGTGCGTGAGGACGGTGGTGGTGTGTGAGGACGGTGGTGATGTGTGAGGATGGTGGTGGTGTGTGAGGACGGTGGTGGTGTGTGAGGACGGTGGTGGTGTGTGAGGATGGTGGTGGTGTGTGAGGACGGTGGTGGTGTGTGAGGACGGTGGTGGTGTGTGAGGATGGTGGTGGTGTGTGAGGATGGTGGTGGTGTGTGAGGGCGGTGGTGGTGTGTGAGGATGGTGGTGGTGTGTGAGGACGGTGGTGGTGAGCGAGGACAGTGATGGTGTGTGAGGACGGTGGTGGTGTGTGAGGACAGTGGTGGTGTGTGAGGACGGTGGTGGTGTGAGGATGGTGGTGGTGTGTGAGGGCGGTGGTGGTGTGTGAGGACGGTGGTGGTGTGTGAGAACGGTGGTGGTGAGCGAGGACAGTGATGGTGTGTGAGGACGGTGGTGGTGAGCGAGGACGGTGGTGGTGTGTGAGGACGGTGGTGGTGTGTGAGGACGGTGGTGGTGTGTGAGGATGGTGGTGGTGCTTGAGGACGGTGGTGGTGTATGGGTGTTGAAGCATGAGCTTGGTTGTGGTGTGTGAGGACAGTGATGGTGTGTGAGGACGGTGGTGGTGTGTGAGGATGGTGTGTGGTGTGTGAGGATGGTGGTGGTGCGTGAGGACGGTGGTGGTGAGTGAGGACGGTGGTGGTGTGTGAGGATGGTGGTGGTGCGTGAGGACGGTGGTGGTGTGTGAGGACGGTGGTGGTGCGTGAGGACGGTGGTGGTGTATGGGTGTTGAAGCATGAGCTTGGTGGTGGTGAGTGAGGACAGTGATGGTGTGTGAGGACGGTGGTGGTGAGTGGGGATGATGGTGGTGCGTGAGGATGGTGGTGGTGTATGGGTGTTGAAGCATGAGGTTGGTGCTGGTGTGTGAGGATGGTGGTGGTGTGTGAGAATGGTGGTGGTGTGTGAGGACGGTGGTGGTGTGTGAAGACAGTGGTGGTGTGTGAGGACAGTGATGGTGTGTGAGGGTGGTGGTGATGTGTGAAGATGGTGGTGGTGTGTGAGGGCGGTGGTGGTGTGTGAGGATGGTGGTGGTGTGTGAGGACGGTGGTGGTGTGTGAGGATGGTGGTGGTGTGTGAGGATGGTGGTGGTGTGTGAGGACGATGGTGGTGTGTGAGGACAGTGATGGTGTGTGAGGGTGGTGGTGATGTGTGAGGATGGTGGTGGTGTATGAGGACGGTGGTGGTGTGTGAGGACGGTGGTGGTGTGTGGGGACGGTGGTGGTGTGTGAGGATGGTGGTGGTGTGTGAGGACGGTGGTGGTGTGTGAGGACGGTGGTGGTGTGTGAGGACGGTGGTGGTGTGTGAGGACGGTGGTGGTGTGTGAGGATGGTGGTGGTGTGTGAGGACGGTGGTGGTGTGTGAGGATGGTGGTGGTGTGTGAGGACGGTGGTGGTGTGTGAGGATGGTAGTGGTGTGTGAGGACGGTGGTGGTGTGTGAGGATGGTGGTGGTGTGTGAGGACGGTGGTGGTGTGTGAGGATGGTGGTGGTGTGTGAGGACAGTGATGGTGTGTGAGAGTGGTGGTGCTGTGTGAGGACGGTGGTGGTGTGTGAGGATGGTGGTGGTGTGTGAGGACGGTGGTGGTGTGTGAGGGTGGTGGTGGTGTGTGAGGACGGTGGTGGTGTGTGAGGACGGTGGTGGTGTGTGAGGATGGTGGTGGTGTGTGAGGACGGTGGTGGTGTGTGAGGATGGTGGTGGTGTGTGAGAATGGTGGTGGTGTGTGAGGACGATGGTGGTGTGTGAGGACAGTGATGGTGTGTGAGGGTGGTGGTGATGTGTGAGGATGGTGGTGGTGTATGAGGACGGTGGTGGTGTGTGAGGACGGTGGTGGTGTGTGGGGACGGTGGTGGTGTGTGAGGATGGTGGTGGTGTGTGAGGACGGTGGTGGTGTGTGAGGACGGTGGTGGTGTGTGAGGACGGTGGTGGTGTGTGAGGACGGTGGTGGTGTGTGAGGATGGTGGTGGTGTGTGAGGACGGCGGTGGTGTGTGAGGATGGTGGTGGTGTGTGAGGACGGTGGTGGTGTGTGAGGATGGTGGTGGTGTGTGAGGACGGTGGTGGTGTGTGAGGATGGTGGTGGTGTGTGAGGACGGTGGTGGTGTGTGAGGATGGTGGTGGTGTGTGAGGACAGTGATGGTGTGTGAGAGTGGTGGTGTGTGAGGACGGTGGTGGTGTGTGAGGATGGTGGTGGTGTGTGAGGACGGTGGTGGTGTGTGAGGGTGGTGGTGGTGTGTGAGGACGGTGGTGGTGTGTGAGGATGGTGGTGGTGTGTGAGGACGGTGGTGGTGTGTGAGGATGGTGGTGGTGTGTGAGGACGGTGGTGGTGTGTGAGGATGGTGGTGGTGTGTGAGGACGGTGGTGGTGTGTGAGGATGGTGGTGGTGTGTGAGGACAGTGTTGGTGTGTGAGGTGGTGGTGGTGTGTGAGGACGGTGGTGGTGTGTGAGGATGGTGGTGGTGTGTGAGGACGGTGGTGGTGTGTGAGGGTGGTGGTGGTGTGTGAGGACGGTGGTGGTGTGTGAGGACGGTGGTGGTGTGTGAGGACGGTGATGGTGTGTGAGAATGGTGGTGGTGCTTGAGGACGGCGGTGGTGTGTGAGGACGGTGGTGGTGTGTGAGGGCGGTGGTGGTGTGTGAGGACGGTGGTGATGTGTGAGGGTGGTGGTGGTGTGTGAGGACGGTGGTGGTGTGTGAGGACGGTGGTGGTGTGTGAGGACGGTGGTGGTGTGTGAGGACGGTGGTGATGTGTGAGGGTGGTGGTGGTGTGTGAGGGCGGGGGTGATGTGTGAGGACGGTGGTGATGTGTGAGGATGGTGGTGGTGCGTGAGGACGGTGGTGGTGTGTGAGGGCGGTGCTGGTGTGTGAGGACGGTGGTGATGTGTGAGGGCGGTGGTGGTGCGTGAGGACGGTGGTGGTGTGTGAGGACGGTGGTGGTGTGTAAAGATGGTGGTGATGTGTGAGGATGGTGGTGGTGTGTGAGGACGGTGGTGGTGCGTGAGAACGGTGGTGGTGTGTGAGGACGGTGGTGATGTGTGAGGACGGTGGTGGTGTGTGAGGACGGTGGTGGTGTGTGAGGATGGTGGTGGTGTGTGAGGACGGTGGTGGTGTGTGAGGGCGGTGGTGGTGTGTGAGGGCGGTGCTGGTGTGTGAGGGCGGTGGTGGTGTGTGAGGACGGTGGTGGTGTGTGAGGACGGTGGTGGTGTGTGAGGATGGTGGTGGTGTGTGAGGGTGGTGGTGGTGTGTGAGGACGGTGGTGGTGTGTGAGGACGGTGGTGGTGTGTGAGGACGGTGGTGGTGTGTGAGGATGGTGGTGGTGTGTGAGGACGGTGGTGGTGTGTGAGGATGGTGGTGGTGTGTGAGGATGGTGGTGGTGTGTGAGGACGGTGGTGGTGTGTGAGGGCGGTGGTGGTGCGTGAGGACGGTGGTGGTGTGTGAGGATGGTGGTGGTGTGTGAGGACGGTGGTGGTGTGTGAGGACGGTGGTGGTGTGTGAGGACGGTGGTGGTGTGTGAGGATGGTGGTGGTGTGTGAGGACGGTGGTGGTGTGTGAGGGCGGTGGTGGTGTGTGAGGATGGTGGTGGTGTGTGAGGACGGTGGTGGTGCGTGAGGACGGTGGTGGTGTGTGAGGACGGTGGTGGTGTGTGAGGACGGTGGTGGTGTATGGGTGTTGAAGCATGAGCTTGGTGGTGGTGAGTGAGGACAGTGATGGTGTGTGAGGACGGTGGTGGTGTGTGAGGACGGTGGTGGTGTGTGAGGACGGTGGTGGTGTGTGAGGACGGTGGTGGTGTGTGAGGACGGTGGTGGTGTGTGAGGATGGTGGTGGTGTGAGGATGGTGGTGGTGCGTGAGGACGGTGGTGGTGTGTGAGGACGGTGGTGATGTGTGAGGACGGTGGTGGTGTGTGAGGACGGTGGTGGTGTGTGAGGACGGTGGTGGTGTGTGAGGACGGTGGTGGTGTGTGAGGACGGTGGTGGTGTGTGAGGACAGTGGTGGTGTGTGAGGATGGTGGTGGTGTGTGAGGATGGTGGTGGTGTGTGAGGACGGTGGTGGTGTGTGAGGATGGTGGTGGTGTGTGAGGGCGGTGGTGGTGTGTGAGGACGGTGGTGGTGTGTGAGGACGGTGGTGGTGAGCGAGGACAGTGATGGTGTGTGAGGACGGTGGTGGTGAGCGAGGACGGTGGTGGTGTGTGAGGACGGTGGTGGTGTGTGAGGACGGTGGTGGTGTGTGAGGATGGTGGTGGTGCGTGAGGACGGTGGTGGTGTGTGAGGACGGTGGTGGTGTGTGAGGACGGTGGTGGTGTGTGAGGATGGTGGTGGTGCGTGAGGACGGTGGTGGTGTGTGAGGACGTTGGTGGTGTGTGAGGACGGTGTTGGTGTGTGAGGACGGTGGTGGTGTGTGAGGACGGTGGTGGTGTGTGAGGACGGCGGTGGTGTGTGAGGATGGTGGTGGTGTGTGAGGATGGTGGTGGTGCGTGAGGACGGTGGTGGTGTGTGAGGACGGTGGTGATGTGTGAGGATGGTGGTGGTGTGTGAGGACGGTGGTGGTGTGTGAGGACGGTGGTGGTGTGTGAGGGCGGTGGTGGTGGTGGTGTGTGAGGACGGTGGTGGTGTGTGAGGACGGTGGTGGTGTGCGAGGACGGTGGTGGTGTGCGAGGATGGTGATGGTGTGTGAGGGCGGGGGTGATGTGTGAAGATGGTGGTGATGTGTGAGGATGGTGGTGGTGTGTGAGGACGGTGGTGGTGTGTGAGGACGGTGGTGGTGTGTGAGGGCGGTGGTGGTGTGTGAGGACGGTGGTGATGTGTGAAGATAGTGGTGATGTGTGAGGACGGTGGTGGTGTGTGAGGACGGTGGTGGTGTGTGAGGACGGTGGTGGTGTGTGAGGGTGGTGGTGATGTGTGAGGATGGTGGTGGTGTGTGAGGACGGTGATGGTGTGTGAGGACGGTGGTGATGTGTGAAGATGGTGGTGATGTGTGAGGATGGTGGTGGTGTGTGAGGACGGTGGTTGTGCGTGAGGACGGTAGTGGTGTGTGAGGTTGGTGGTGGTGTGTGAGGATGGTGGTGGTGTGTGAGGACGGTGGTGGTGTGTGAGGACGGTGGTGGTGTGTGAGGATGGTGGTGGTGCGTGAGGACGGTGATGGTGTGTGAGGGCGGGGGTGATGTGTGAAGATGGTGGTGATGTGTGAGGATGGTGGTGGTGTGTGAGGACGGTGGTGGTGTGTGAGGACGGTGGTGGTGTGTGAGGGCGGTGGTGGTGTGTGAGGACGGTGGTGATGTGTGAGGGTGGTGGTGGCGTGTGAGCAAGGTGGTGGTGCGTGAGCAAGGTGGTGGTGTGTGAGGGCGGTGGTGATGTGTGAGGACGGTGATAGTGTGTGAGGACAGTGGTGGTGTGTGGGTTGTGGTCGTGGTGTGTGGGTGGTGGTCGTGGTGTGTGGGTAGCGAGGAGTGATGAGGGTATGACAAAGGTATTAGGAATTTTGGTGAAGTTTAATATTTTGAGTATTAAAGAAACAGGAGATTACTACTACTACTACTGCTACTACTATAGTGGTAATAATGGTTGCCCCTCGTGTAACGAGGATGGCCGGCCCTAGGGCCACCTAGGCATGGATTTGTTTGAGGTGTAGAAGCTATCGCTAACGCAACAACCACACCTTAAGTTAACGAGTTGCATGACCCAGTGTCAAGGAATAGTCCGAGAAGACCGGACAACTCGTCAACTGCACTGGCAAACCATTACCCCGGAATATGATCCGCAAGTCGATTAACATCCAGGTCCCCAATTACTGCTGGGTAGGCAGAGGCAAATGACATAAATATACTTGCCCATAGTTTCACCCTGTCCGGGGATCGTACCCGGATCCGTTTGCTTGCCATGTGAGCATGCTGATCATTACACCACAGGTCACTACTACTACTACTACTACTACTACTATTTTTTTTTTTTTTTTGAACTTAGCCTCCAGCCTCCCCCAATAGCCACACCCTTCGCCACCATTTAATTACCTTTATATTTGATATCCTAATACATAAGTAGCTATCCTATCTGTGTTAAATTAGTTGAGCCGCAGATCTATGCGGCATTGAGTGACAGTAGCCTCATAGTCAATATCTGCAGCAGTTGTCGGCGTTGGGGCAGAAGTTCTCGTTCCCCTGAGGCAGAGCAAAGCCGACCGAAGGAGAGAGAAAGACAGCCGACATCTCATCCAGGCTGTAACATAACTTCTGGGCTGCTGCTTCTGTTCGGAGATCACCTCCGCGAGTCTAGCGTAGAAACATCTTGCACCTGGTCCTATCCCACCAGAGGTTGTGAACACTAGAGGAGTAAAGCTGCCTTGATCAACGTTTTGAATTCTCTCCCCATATGCCCTTCTCTTGTCGTTCTCGTTCCTCCTATGTGCAGCATCGAGAGCTAGGTTACGGTGACATGCAGCCATGGGATAAAAAATCCTGATGTCGAAGAAAGCTCGCTGTCCCCGCGTCCAGAATCCTCGAGTACTGAAGTCCACACGGGCTTCGTTGGATGTGTTTGAAGTCCTGTGTTAGAAGATCTCGCCATCCAATGAAAGGAGGGTCGGTTCTACCATGACATCCCGGCAGATTTCCTTCAACATATTTGCTGTGAGGTCCCTTACCTCGTCATGCCTCATGCATATGAAGCCCCCTTTCTTGCACACCGTGGTGTGATCGCCATCATAGGAAGAGCCACACATGCATTGGGAGGGCAAACCTTCCACTGGCCGACCGTACCTTAGAGCAATGGCATCTGTAAATTCTTTTTTATTAAGACTGAAACCATTTGCCCTTATCGGTAATGTAGTAACCAGTTCGAGGCGCCCACCTCCTGCGCTATAGCTACTTTTTTTCAAATTTTCTGGTACCTGCAGCAACAGTTGCTGCAACTTATCATTTTGGCAGTGTTGTCGATCTGTCGTAATGGACCTACTAATCTTATATACTTCACTGGTATCCACTTCCCCTGTTGCATTCTGGGCTATTATGTGGTCCGTGAGGGCTGCCGTGAGCTTAAGTGAATTTTGATGTTCAGTGGCAGCAATCTCCTCTGGATTGGTTAGTCTCATCCCTCCCAGTCTTGATGGAAGTACAAGAAGTGCTCTTTCTGCTGGGGTTAAGTCAGGGTGCTTAACTAATTTAGGAATGAAATTGACGCTGATAACTTCTTCCAGAGGGTGAAAGAGGGGTCCGATATCAGGGATAGTACGCATCAGGTAGTTCCAACGATGCTTGACTCCATGGGTGAATGCAGCAAAGGCCGCATGTGGCTCTGTGTTAGCACTCTCAGACAGAGCTTGGATTTCACTAACCCACTCATTCACCTTTCCCGCTACTTACTCGGTTTTGAAGTCCGTAGTGCCAATTACTGTGCCAAGATGTCTTTGGCCGTCCTTAGTTATTTTGACCTCACTTCTGCCCAAAACCTCCAATGCCCGTTCATAATGTTCTGGCTTCACGATGAGGAAGGACTTGCTGGCGTTTGGGTGGTACCCTATTTGTCGACCTCGCGATGTTACCAAGTCCCACCACTTTTTGATGCCCTCCACTTTTCCTGCTCCTGTAAGGTCATCAGAATATGCCACTTGTTTGACCCCGGTTGCTTCAAATTTTATTTCTTGTTGCTACTACTACTTCTTTCTATTTTTGTTATCGTGGCCCCCAGCCTTCCCCAATAGCCACACCTTTACTGCCATTTTATTACCTTAAAATTAACTATCCTAATACACAAGTAGCTACCCTGGCTGTGTTGAGTTAGTGGAGCCGCAGAGCTATGCAGCATTCAGTTACTGTTGCCCCAAAGTCGTTATCTGCGACTGTTGTCGGCTTTGGGCCCGATGCTCTCGTTCCCCTGAGGTAAAGCAATGCAGACCTAAGCAGAGAGAAGGACAGTCGATATCTCAACCAGGCTGTAACATAACTTCTGGGCTGCTGCTTCCGTTCAGATAACACCTCCGTGAGTCTGGCGTAAAAGCATCTTGCACCTGGTCCCATCCCGCCAGAGGTTATGAACACCAGAGGAATGAAGCTGCCTTGATCAACGTTCTGAATTCTCTCCCCATATGCCCTAATCTTGTCGTTCTCGTTCTTCCTGTGTGCAGCATCGAGAGCTAGGTTGCGGTGACGTGCGGCCATGGGATCAAAAATCCTTATGTCAAAAAAGGCTCACTGTCCCCCGCGTCCAGAATCCTCGACCATTGACGTCCACACTGGCTTCGTTGAATATGTTTGAAGTCCTATGACGGAGGTTCTCACCGTTCAATGGGAGGAGGGTCGGTTCCACCATGACGTCGTGGCAGATTTCCCTCAGTAGATTTGCTGTTAAATCCCTTACTTCGTCATGGCTCATGCATACGAAGCTCCCTTTCTTGCACACCATGGCGTGGTCGATATCATAAGATGAGCCGCACACGCATTGGGAGGGCAAACCTTCTACTGGCCTACCGTACCTTAGAGCAATGGCATCTCTGAATTCTTGTTTATTAAGGATGAAGCCTTTTGCCCTTATCGGTAACGTTGTTAACCAGTTTGAGGCGCCCACCTCCTGCGCTACAGCTACTTTTTTTTTCACGTTCTTTGGCACTTGTTGCAACAGTTGTTGCAGTTTATCACTTTGGGTGTGCTGCCGCCCTGTCGTAATGGATCGTCGAATCTTGATTAATTCGTTGGTATCCACCTGACTTGCTGCATTCTGATCTATTATGTGCTCAGTGAGAGCTGCCGTGAGCTTGACAGAGTTCTGAAGTTGTGTACGGGTAAGCTCCACTGGATTAGTCAATCCCATTCCTCCTAGTCTCGGTGGTTGTGCAAGGAGTAACCTTTCTGCTGGAGTTAAGTAGGGTTTTTTTAACTAGTGTTGGGATAAAAGCGACATTGATGGCTTTTTCCAGAGGGCGAAGTAGGGGTCAAATATTAGGGATAGTGCGCATCAGGTAATATAAGCGATGCTTGACTCCATGGGTGAATGCCGCAAAAGCCGCATGTGGCTCTGTTTTTAGCAATATCAGACAGAGCTTGGATTTCCTTCACCCACCCATTCACCTTTCCCGTTACGTGCTCAGTCTTGAAGTCCTTCGTGCCAATCACCGCACCTAGATGTCTCTGGCCATCCTTTGTTATTTTGACTTCACTTCCACCTAACACTTCCATTGCCCGTTCATAATGTTCTGGCTTCACAATGAGGAAGGACTAGCTGGCGTTTGGATGGTACCTTATTTGTGGGCCTCGTGATGTTACCAGGTCCCACCACTTTTTGATGTCCTCCACTTTTCCTGCTCCTGTTAGGTTATCAGCGTATGCCACTTGCTTGACCTTGGTTGATTCATTTTTCATTGTATGTTGGAGCACAGACAGGCCTAGTGCGTACATTGCCACGGCGACAGGGTCCCCCTGCGTTGTTCCCTCAGTTGACTGTATGGTGGTATCTCCTCTTAGGGCCTTGAAGCGTGTTATAAAGAGGTCTGATGGGTTCCATCATACATTGCAAATCTTGGACACTTGATCTTGATGTTGTGCAGTGTAGTCTTGCGGTTGAGTATGTTGAATGCGTTGGCAGCGTCGACCAGAAGTACTGCCTCACAGTCATGCAGGTCAAATACCTTTCTCATGGCGTTAATGGGAGCTTCCCCTCCAGCCTGGTGGCCAGCACAAACTTGTAGTTTCCTGTAGGTGCCCTGACATCATCATTTATCACCTCCATTATTCATTTTCCAATGATCCGCCTCAGCACTTCCCCCACCCCTATAGGTCTATATCCTGGATTCTTATCCAGGGGAATGAGGCGGCAGGCCGTCAGAGCATGGAGGTGATGGCAGCACGAGGTTGCTAGCTTTCTTGCAAGGGCGGCGATGGCATTGAGAGGTCACTTGCTACTGCACCAAACTTGTTAGTGCTGATGATGACTCTCCAACCGCTTTCATCCAGGCCTGAAGGGCCATCTCCTCCCTGAGTTTTCAGTGTTTTTTTTCCACACCATCCCCCCTGTTATTTTCTCGACAGGACAGCATTTGGCGGTATATAAGCTCCCTGGAACCTGATGCCTTCCTCTTTACTACTACTACTTTTTTAATGGCCTCCAACCTCCCCCAATAGCCACACCTTCGCCGCCATTTTATTACCTTAAAATTAACTATCCTAATACATAATAATAATAATAATAATAATAATAATAATAATAATAATAATAATAAAAGGACACATCTTTCTATGCACAACTCACACAGGACATGGTGAGCTGGGAGAAGAGAGGTGAGATAGACGAATTGCTGGCCTGCTTACAAAAGATTTTGAGATATGTGTTGACCTTGGTTGTTCATTTTGGAAGAATTTATGATGGAAATATTACTGTGAAGGTGATGAAAAATTTGCCATTTTGCGTGGTGGGTGAGTTATTGTATTGTCTTAAAGGTACTAAGTATTAAAATAGTGTGGATTAATAGTTGTTGACCTAGAGACCTTCGCTGGTATCTTAACAGCATGCCTTGAGCTTGCTTCATTGTCCACAAAGAACGTCAACTGTTTCAAGTATGTCAGTGTCGATTAAGGTTAACAGTTACCTGTCTGTGGTAGGGAGTCAAGAAAGATGGTCTCATTAAAAGGGAACTTAAGGTTATTCTCAACGTTAGGTAACATATTAACCACAGTAAAAATAAAAAAAGTGGACCCAAAATGGTAACCTGTGGAACGCCAAAGATGACGCTTTCCGTCCTATTTGTTGAACATTGAGTTTCATTGAATACACAAATACTATTTCCTATGAACCAAAGTCTCTTAATTAATCCTAGAAAGTTTAAACCATCAAATGCCGCACAACAATCTAGACTCACACGACGGCATTCCATTCTTTGACTGAGACCAGATCGAAGTTTATGACTAAATCCTTGAAGTCCATTCCGTGTACAAGATTTTTTGACGCGCAAACAACTTTTTTGATCAAGATTATAATCAACTTCGTAATTGCTGAAGCGAGATGGGAGAAGTTGCTCAGAAACCTTAGAAGTATGTTCATTGGAAGTGGTTGGTTAAAATCACTGGAAATATGCCAGCGGGATCTGAACTAAAGTAGGGGTACACAGCCCAACATGACTGTTTTAACATGTTTACATCTGGTGGCAATGGTGACAAGACGGGCAGCAGGAAGATAAGTATAGGGGCAAGTCAGTGCTCTACTACCTTGTTTGCTATCATAGGTGAATGCAGAAGGTTATCTTTAGCTTGGAAACATGAAGAGGATGAACCATCAGGGTTAAGAAGGGATGGAATGAACGAGTCTCGACTTATAGTAGCATTTGTGCACATTCCAGTTGTCTTGGGTAAAGTTATTGGGCCATCAGCAATTGTCCGTCTGCTTTACGTAATAAATTTTTGCAAGAATCGTTAAACCACGTCCTATCAATACAGTATTATCCTTGACTTAACAATTCTGCTGGGAACACACTCCTCCATAATATTAATGTAATGAAGCGAGAATTGAGGATGTCAGTTGGATTGAGTTCAAGAAAGATGACCGTTCATGGAATAATCAGAATATGATAACATCCCAATTTAACTCTGTTTTTAAGATAAACTTTTATCTTCATTTACTCGTTAAATATGATTCGTTCAACAATAATACGAATGCCACCAACTGTATAGTGACCTGAACTCTCAGTAGGGGGGAAAAAACAATAATTACACCAACAACCACAATAGATGTCACCAAGCATAACTAACTCCAACCTATTGCTCAAAAAATATGAATTAACTGGGAACTAACAAGTAACAGGAGTCTCACTTAACCAGACTGTGAGCGTTCGTAATGATCCAGAGGCGAGTAACATATTTTTTTTTTACGGGAATTAGCCCACCCGGGCACAGGTCACTGACCCACATCAGGGCCTGGGGGCGAAAATGTAATAATAATAATAATAATATTAATAATATTAATAATAATAGTAATCATAATCATAATAATAATAATAATAATAAAAACCACAACTAAATAAAAAAAGAAGAAAATAAGATCAAAAGTGAGAAACTATATATGTATGTTGTGTTGTCAATAGTAAGAGAAACAATTGAGACCCTGCAATTGTGTGTAAATGAGGCAGAAAGTCAAATCAACAACCTGGGACTTGGTCACAATTTTCGTGATGCCATATGGCAGCAGGGTCTACCATAGACAACACATTATGCTTCCAATATCTTCCCAGGAGGCAGTACCTCCCTGTTTGGTAGCTGTCGACTACTACCTACAGTCACTGAGGAGAAAGTGAAATATGTCATCATCAGGGTGTGGTTAATGGGAAGACAGGAGTGATCGACCCCTCAAAAATTATAAAGAGAATAAGAAAATAAAAGAAAAGAAATGAAGAAAGAGAAGTAAAAGAAGAAAATAAGAAGGCAAGAAAAGAAGAAAACGAAGAAAAGAGAAGAAGAACAGGAAAAATAATAATAATATGAAAATAAGAAAGAAAATAGGAAGAAAGAAGAAAAAATACAAAAAACAAGAAGTAAAAGAGGAAGAAGATAAAAGAAGAAGAGAACAAAGAAGCTAAAATCAAAATAAAATGGAGAATAACGAAGCAAGGGAAGAGAATAAAAAAGAGAGAAACATGGTGACAAGAAAACACACAAAACAGGAAAAAAAAGAAAGGAGGAAGTAAAGATTACAGAGGCAACAGAACAAGGGAAGAGAATAACGGAGACAAGAAGAAGAAAGAAGAAAGAATTCGAGTTCCTTTTGAAGTTTGATGGTCTAGTACATTAATATTTCAAGTTGAGTTATTTGATGTGATTCCAGGGACCTGATTGGAATACCTCAAGCAGTCTATTCCAATCAGCTTTACTGGACTACCAAATGCCCGGGATATTTGGGGGGAAACCTTTAGATACCATGTTAGAACACCAATTCCCCACCCCCCCCCCCCCCTCCGAAAAAAAGAAAAAGGAAAAGAAAAAAGACAATAATAACAAGATCCTGGGAATGAAAACTAAAAAAAAACAGAAATGCAGCACAAAGATCAAGTGTTTTTGACGAGAAGGAGACGAGTGATGACAGAAAACCCAATTAAACTTTAGTCATTTTGAAATAAGTATAAATACACTCTCAAAACTTTCAGGAGTGTACGTCATTTCTTTAAATAGTTGGGTGAAGTCGCTGAGAGAGAAGGAGGACTTTCGTTCTTTCTGTAGGTTGGGTTAGGTTGGGTTGGGTTGGGTTGGGTTGGGTTGGGTTGGGTTGGGTTGGGTTGGGATGGGTTGGGTTGGGATGGGTTGGGTTGGGTTGGGTTGGGTTGGGATCGGATGGGTTGGGTTGGGATGGGTTGGGCTGGGATGGGTTGGGTTGGGTTGGGATGGGTTGGGTTGGGTTGGGATGGGTCGGGATGGGTTGGGTTGGGTTGGGTTGGGTTGGGTTGGGTCGGGATGGGTTGGGTTGGGTTGGGTTGGGTTGGGTTGGGTTGGGATGGGTTGGGTTGGGTTTAATGTGCGAAGAATGAATGAATGAATCAACTAGTACTGTAAACACCATAGTCAACATGAATGAGTTTCAATAGAAGACTGTTAAGAGAGAATCCGATTAGGTATGATGAAGTAAACGTAAAAATAACAACAAGAGAAAATAGCTGGCACGATCTTGGGAACGGTAAACCTGTACACAACAAATAAAAGTGAATATTTGGGTGAGAGGGATCTGGAAGGCGGCCAGATCCTCATAAATGATTCATGGTGGAGTTTGGCGGGAACCTGGGAACTGTGAATGGATGTTGGAGCAAACACTTCCACGAGGAGAAAAGTCCTGGTTTACGACGATTTTTACATGTTACAAAAGAGGATATGTAATTTTAGCGATTGCAAAAAGTGTACTTGGCTATTTTTTTTTTTCAGTTTAGACTTCAAAGTTTGCGGAATTGAGTGCAGCAACAGATACAATACAGGAAAGTAGGTTATCAGATCATTAACAGGATCAGATATCCACTGTTCTGTCGTTAAAACTTTGTTGGTTCGTAATTATTTAGGTTAGACAGCGAAGATGTACAAAAAGTGGTATTCTACCGCCGTTAAAAGGAGGCGAGTAATCTCACTCTGACCAAAATAAGTCCCCCATAAAGTTGTAGGGGTTTTAGTAAAATGTTTCCTCCTCCTGAGTTTTCACCTCTTATTAAGACGAAATAAAGTGGAACGTGGACAATAACTGATGAACCGCACCAGCCACTACAGGGTACACCTTTGCCATTATATCCACCAGGTGTGCCATGAAGTGGAATTGTGGGCCCCCTTCACCTAGAGATACCACAAGTTCCACAGCTCTATTACATAATTATTGAAAACATGCAGCTATGGTTCTTGACGCCACAAACAGTGGTTCTATCATATCATAACCATTTGCCACATGAGATAATTATCGTGTGTTTGTACCATAGGTAAGGACTGAATTACAGTTGCTTCGGTTACGTTCTAAGTATAGTGGTGAAACTGGCCTACAGTGCAAGAAACATTAACTGAGCTGCTAAATCGTATCAGCATCCCATACCAAAGACCAAACCTTGAGTTTAACACTTCTACGAGTCCTGCTGACACAAGCTGAACCAAACAATGTATTTCTGCCATTATGATATATTTACAAATGTGATCTATCACTTGAATGTTAGACGTAGTACCCCAGTCTGAGTAAGTTAATAAATGTCTAATTTTAGAGGTTGATTGTTATATAAAAGTGAAGGTACATGGTATGGCAAAAACAATATTATTTCTTTCCAAAGCAAAGTTTGAGTTGAGGCGGGAAGGCCAGAAAGCTGCTCCGTGTTTTATTTTTTTTTCTTCACTTTTTTACCCAAATTTTCCTGTTATTTTACTGCTAAACCAGGTGCGTTCAGGTTGTGTTTCAGTTTGGGTGCAGTTGTAGGGCCTGACGAGAATGCGGGACCTTTTTATTAACATTATCATTCTTACAAAAATTCCTTCTCTATCACTGGCAGGGAACTTTACCAACATTCGTCAACATGGGTTTCGGATTATAGCGATAGGTGGATGAAACACTGCTTTACTTTATCTTGGACCGCGCACAGAAACACTTTGACACACACACACACACACACACACACATATACACACGTTAACCCTATAAACAAAACAATATTCCCTGCAACATGTAACCCAGTATGACCAAATAACACACCCAAGCGTACTTTTGAGTTACCGAGACACAGCAGGTAATGTTTTCTTACAAGCAATCTCTCATCACACGCTTCCATTAGGGCCAACTTCAGACACGTTCTCCTTGGGGGCTACCATGTTTAACTTCAGTGAATTTCAGCGACTGATAAGCAACTAAACGCTGCGTTTCATGAGACTTGAATATTTCTCGCGTGTTTGTTTTTTTTTTTCTTTCCTTCCTTCAGTGTCTGATTTATATACGTGTTTTTGTGTGTTTTTCTGTTTGGTTTGTTTTTTCTGAGGTTGTGTGTTCTTCTGTTTGTTCACGTTTTAAAATATGTGGCCGATATAGTTGTGTGTGTGTGTGTGTGTGTGTGTGTGTGTGTGTGTATGTTAGGGGAATAAATCAATTGATAAGCGAGATCAAAAGAGGAGTTGCATCTCTGGTATAAGAAATTAGCTTTATTGGGTGTTTCAGAAGTAAGCAACACGTGTATCATAATGTTTGTTTACACCTTTACTTATTAGTACCTTGTGTGGTGGGGAACTTTAATATTACCCTCAGTCCCTGTCGTTCTGTGCGTGTGATAGTCTGTCTGTGTTTCTGTTTGTTTATCGTTCTGTGCGTGTGATAGTCTGTGTTTCTGTTTGTCTGTCGTTCTGCGCGTGTGATAGTCTGTCTGTGTTTCTGTTTGTCACGGTAAAAACAAAGTTAAGTTGAGTTACGAAAAATTAAACAAATTAATCCACTTAGACGTTAATATCCCAGTATCGTAAGGGTTAACGTTACCATACCAGATATTGTTATAGTAATATAGTGTTTTATGTCTAGTAGGTTAAACGTTCCTGTATATTGGAAAATTATCCTCTGCCTTTGTCATATATCGTAAAAAAAAAAAATTACTCATTGGCATTCACTTGGTTTTCAACAGGTTTCTCCCGTTACCACAACAGTACACAAAAACCAGTAAAGAAGTAACCAGTATATAGAAACCAATAGAGACCTTCCCAGTACACAGAAACATATATAGACTTTCCCAGGTTACAGAAACACACATGCAGACCTTCC
This sequence comes from Homarus gammarus, assembly GCA_958450375.1. Lineage (NCBI taxonomy): Eukaryota > Metazoa > Arthropoda > Malacostraca > Decapoda > Nephropidae > Homarus > Homarus gammarus. Next base: position 1,306,799 of record CAUDMG010002538.1, read on the forward strand.
CAGTACACGGAAATCAATATAAACCTCTCGTTATACTTGGCATGAGTTTACACTATAAGACAATACTACACGTTGATAATTTTTTTCTATTCAGGACTAGTGATTACCGGTACATGACAAGTAATGTTAGGCAATACAGCTTCTTTCTTTCTTTCTTTTGATTTGTATAGCTGACATTTCGTACCACTGTCATTCAATTCTGCTGGTAACACTCATGGACGCTGACTCTTGTGTTGTTCATATGTGTTGCTTACTCTTGTGTTGTTTATATGTGTTGCTGACTCTTGTGTATTGTTCATATGTTTTGCTGGCTCTTGTGTATTGTTCATATGTTTTGCTGACTCTTGTGTATTGTTCATATGTGTTGCTGACTCTTGTGTTGTTCATATGTGTTGCTTACTCTTGTGTTGTTTATATGCGTTGCTGACTCTTGTGTTGTTCATATGTGTTGCTGAATTTTACACGACTACGAGATTCATGTTCACGAATGATCCACCTGTATAACACCTGTAGGTATTATAATCATGTACCTGTATAACACCTGCCGTTATAATCATATACCTGTGTAACACCTGTAGGTTTTATAATCATATACCTGTGTAACACCTGTAGGTTTTATAATCATGTACCTGTATAACACCTGTAGGTATTATAATCATGTACCTGTGTAACACCTGCCGTTATAATCATGTACCTGTTTAA
>CAUDMG010002538.1:1310000-1422500 GCA_958450375.1 Homarus gammarus
TGTAACATTTTTTATGCATTTTTTTCATAAGATCTTTTTCCTGAAACTTTTATTCCTCCCCTCAGACTGTTTTCTTGATAATAAAAGTTTTTTTTCAGTTTTTTTCCCACTGACTTTTTCCTCACTAAATTTTCCCCATTGACTTTCCTCCCACTGACTTTTTTCCTTCTGACTTTTTTCCCAGTGCCATTTTCTCAGTAACATATTGTCCCACTGTTTTTCCCACTGATTATTTTCTCATTTTCTTTCCCATTTTATTTTTTCCCATTTACTTATTTCCCATATATTTTCCCGACACCGATGAAACAAGAGAAGTTATTAAATTTATTCACTAAACCGTCTTCATGGTAAAGACTAAAAAATATTTGAATGAACATAAAATAAACTAACGGAAGATAGATGACACAGCACAAACACACTAAGAAGTTGATTGTCGTCTGCCAGTGTGTGTGTGTGTGTGTGTGTATGTGTATGTGTGTGTGTGTGTATGTGTGTAACTTGAGTTTATTAGAAGACGTCTGAGAGTTTGTCCAAAAACATACATTTAAGTTATTTTTTGTTTTCTCTGTGTATACTTGTGAGTTAGTTTCTGTTATTGTTTAATATTTCTTTCTTGATTTTAGTTTGTTTGTTTGTCTGTTTCTTTGTCTGTCTGTCTGTCTGTCTGTTTATTTGGTGTTTGTTTGTTTGTTTCTCTCTTTGTCTTTTTCTCTCTTTGGTAATTACACTTGTAGTCCATCAAGAATTAAGAATTAAGAGAAATAGAACTCTGATTGTAAGGAATGTCTTTATGATGCCGATGTCTGTGCAACGAGGTAGTTCAATCACCATAGTCAACATCGTTAACAGGTTGTTTTGATTCGGCAATTACCTTGTACAGAAATGTTCTTGGTTTGAAATATGTGTCGGAATTTGTTAGAATTTGAGTTTCATTGTTTGGGAATTCCTCTGTCGAGATTGGTAATGTTGTATTCGTTTAGACGTAGAAAATATACGTGTCTAATATCGACATTTTGACATTGATTAGTTTAGATCTGTGATAGTTACTCTATGCATCTGCGATTTATTGATATTTAAAATGAAGATGTTTGGCCTGGACGTTATGAACTCTGAACTGTTGGATTAAAACAACACGTGTCATGATCGTCGGGTTAAACAACACGTGTCATGATCGTCGGGTTAAACAACACTTGTCATGATCGTCGGGTTAAACAACACTTGTCATGATCGTCGGGTTAAACAACACTTGTCATGATCGTCGGGTTAAACAACACTTGTCATGATCGTCGGGTTAAACAACACGTGTCATGATCGTCGGGTTAAACAACACTTGTCATGATCGTCGGGTTAAACAACACGTGTCATGATCGTCGGGTTAAACAACACTTGTCATGATCGTCGGGTTAAACAACACGTGTCATGATCGTCGGGTTAAACAACACTTGTCATGATCGTCGGGTTAAACAACACGTGTCATGATCGTCGGGTTAAACAACACGTGTCATGATCGTCGGGTTAAACAACACTTGTCATGATCGTCGGGTTAAACAACACTTGTCATGATCGTCGGGTTAAACAACACTTGTCATGATCGTCGGGTTAAACAACACTTGTCATGATCGTCGGGTTAAACAACACGTGTCATGATCGTCGGGTTAAACAACACTTGTCATGATCGTCGGGTTAAACAACACGTGTCATGATCGTCGGGTTAAACAACACTTGTCATGATCGTCGGGTTAAACAACACGTGTCATGATCGTCGGGTTAAACAACACTTGTCATGATCGTCGGGTTAAACAACACGTGTCATGATCGTCGGGTTAAACAACACGTGTCATGATCGTCGGGTTAAACAACACTTGTCATGATCGTCGGGTTAAACAACACGTGTCATGATCGTCGGGTTAAACAACACTTGTCATGATCGTCGGGTTAAACAACACTTGTCATGATCGTCGGGTTAAACAACACTTGTCATGATCGTCGGGTTAAACAACACTTGTCATGATCGTCGGGTTAAACAACACGTGTCATGATCGTCGGGTTAAACAACACTTGTCATGATCGTCGGGTTAAACAACACTTGTCATGATCGTCGGGTTAAACAACACGTGTCATGATCGTCGGGTTAAACAACACTTGTCATGATCGTCGGGTTAAACAACACTTGTCATGATCGTCGGGTTAAACAACACGTGTCATGATCGTCGGGTTAAACAACACTTGTCATGATCGTCGGGTTAAACAACACGTGTCATGATCGTCGGGTTAAACAACACTTGTCATGATCGTCGGGTTAAACAACACTTGTCATGATCGTCGGGTTAAACAACACTTGTCATGATCGTCGGGTTAAACAACACTTGTCATGATCGTCGGGTTAAACAACACGTGTCATGATCGTCGGGTTAAACAACACTTGTCATGATCGTCGGGTTAAACAACACTTGTCATGATCGTCGGGTTAAACAACACGTGTCATGATCGTCGGGTTAAACAACACTTGTCATGATCGTCGGGTTAAACAACACTTGTCATGATCGTCGGGTTAAACAACACGTGTCATGATCGTCGGGTTAAACAACACTTGTCATGATCGTCGGGTTAAACAACACTTGTCATGATCGTCGGGTTAAACAACACGTGTCATGATCGTCGGGTTAAACAACACTTGTCATGATCGTCGGGTTAAACAACACGTGTCATGATCGTCGGGTTAAACAACACTTGTCATGATCGTCGGGTTAAACAACACGTGTCATGATCGTCGGGTTAAACAACACGTGTCATGATCGTCGGGTTAAACAACACGTGTCATGATCGTCGGGTTAAACAACACTTGTCATGATCGTCGGGTTAAACAACACTTGTCATGATCGTCGGGTTAAACAACACTTGTCATGATCGTCGGGTTAAACAACACGTGTCATGATCGTCGGGTTAAACAACACTTGTCATGATCGTCGGGTTAAACAACACGTGTCATGATCGTCGGGTTAAACAACACTTGTCATGATCGTCGGGTTAAACAACACGTGTCATGATCGTCGGGTTAAACAACACTTGTCATGATCGTCGGGTTAAACAACACGTGTCATGATCGTCGGGTTAAACAACACGTGTCATGATCGTCGGGTTAAACAACACTTGTCATGATCGTCGGGTTAAACAACACGTGTCATGATCGTCGGGTTAAACAACACTTGTCATGATCGTCGGGTTAAACAACACTTGTCATGATCGTCGGGTTAAACAACACTTGTCATGATCGTCGGGTTAAACAACACTTGTCATGATCGTCGGGTTAAACAACACGTGTCATGATCGTCGGGTTAAACAACACTTGTCATGATCGTCGGGTTAAACAACACTTGTCATGATCGTCGGGTTAAACAACACGTGTCATGATCGTCGGGTTAAACAACACTTGTCATGATCGTCGGGTTAAACAACACTTGTCATGATCGTCGGGTTAAACAACACTTGTCATGATCGTCGGGTTAAACAACACTTGTCATGATCGTCGGGTTAAACAACACTTGTCATGATCGTCGGGTTAAACAACACTTGTCATGATCGTCGGGTTAAACAACACTTGTCATGATCGTCGGGTTAAACAACACTTGTCATGATCGTCGGGTTAAACAACACTTGTCATGATCGTCGGGTTAAACAACACTTGTCATGATCGTCGGGTTAAACAACACTTGTCATGATCGTCGGGTTAAACAACACTTGTCATGATCGTCGGGTTAAACAACACTTGTCATGATCGTCGGGTTAAACAACACTTGTCATGATCGACTTCAAGACACACGAACGCGAGATCGATTACTCATTTGTATTATTAAATTCTGATGTCTTGTTCTTGAAAGCGGAAATCTTAAAAGAGAATCATCATAAAATTAACCTATATAATCTCTTAACTCATATTAAGTGAATATATTTCGTTAAAGTAGAGTCTCAGTGTAATGTTAATGTAATTTTTTTTATGTTATTGGTATGTTTTAGTTTAAGGTAAATAGCTAGATGCATTCGTACACCTTCAGCTGTATAGAATTTTCGTTGAACGAACATTTGAGAATCTTCGCTATTTTTAATTGTGTTAAGGTGCGGTCACACTGAGGTTTCTACCCAAAATAAATCCACCATAGCGTTGATTTTTCAACGATCTACTCAAGTTGTCTCTACAGCGACAACTTATTTGTTGTCGAAGGTGGGTCGATACGGAGCGTCTGCAAGTACACGGTACGGTGGGTTGATATTTTATATAGAGTCTATTGTATTTATAAAATTTACACATTTCTTGTTTTTTCTTATTAATGTTAGAATGTACAAAAATATAAAAAGTATATTTCAATTACAAAACATGAGCAAAAATGTCATAGTAAATAAAAAAAAATATCACGAAAGGAATTTCATTTGACTCTTAAAGTATTTGCGTCACTTTTGTAAACAAACATCTCTTGGACGCTACAGTCGTTTTTTTTTTGTCTTGGTCTTCCTTAACAGGACCACACATCTCACTAAAGCGGTTAATGCTGCCATAGAAACATACAATGAAGCCACCCTGCTCTCCAACTGAGTTCAAACTCGCTGCGCGAGCTGGGCGCCTGGCCAATGGTTCCTTTCGCCAGTGTGACCAGTGTGTGGATCGTACCGTTGACTTATTGCCTATGGATGAAATGTTGTCGTGGATTTATTGCATGAAAAACTCTAGTGTGACCGTAGCTTTAGTGACGGTGAGCGAAACAATGGTCGATGAATCCGTAGACTTCTCAACACATTTTGAACACCTGAGTATACCCTAATGTTCTGAGGACCTCAAGTTTAATTCCACGTACAACAGATGATTAACTTTATTGCTACAATCTATTTGGAAAAATTAAATTGACTAATGAAAAATAAAATGAATTCGTTCTTCTTCAGCAGATAATAATGTTAAAGAGCTTAATTGAGATTATTATTATTTTCATGGTTTGATATATTTATAAGGAACCCGTTCATCTGCAAGTTTTTGTTAGTATGTAGTGATGAGGTTTTGTATGTGTGTGTGTGTGTGTGTGTGTGTGTGTGTGTGGTTCTAGTTGCGCCTCACTAGTTGACCTCTGTTCTCTCTCTCTCTCTCTCGGGAAGTTAGTTCATGGACTTGGTAGCGTATATGGGCCAGGGGAAGGGGTAGGAGGATCATCGAGGGTAAGCTCTTATATTTTTACATAAATTTGGACTATTAGTTGTTTATCAAGAATTAACCAGTCTTATTTATATTTCATAATTTTTTTTTTTAATATTCTGTTTGTAAGTAATATAGTTCTATTTTATTATATCTTAAGGTTTAAATACAAAAATGATAAACGGATCTATATATGTGTTTATATAAGCTAGTACTGTATAGATAGGAGTATTTATAAAGGCTCTGGAAATATACCATCAAGTTTCCTTTCCTCAGTTAATATGTCGTCTTTACCGATTTTTTCAGATTTTTGGAGGATTCTGTTATAAGCTCGTTCAGTGTTCATCATATTACTGTGATGTTGTTCCTTCATGGCCGTTTTATGAAACACATTTTCCTCTTTTATTATCGCGGACTTTATATGCTAATTACCTGGTAGTACTCTGCGTTTGCTACTCAGCCGATAGTACTCTTTATATAGCAATTAACTGGTACTTGTTTGGCTGTCTTGTCGGTAGTGTGTACATGAATGGTCTCAGTAATGACGATGTGACGAGACGAGGGGAGGGGGGGGGGAGGCTGTGTGGGCTGACGGGGAAGCACTCAGGTAAATGTCACCAGGTGTGTAGATAATGCTGAAATTTACATCACCATGAAGGCAACGCCTAGGTGCCTGGGAATACCTGTAGATTGCCCTTCTCCTCTCCCAGTTAATTTCACCTTAATATTAACTACCCTAAAGCTAACCTAACCTAACCTAACCCATACAGGTGAGGCAACATCTCTTTACAATATACCATACAGTGTATATCATAAATTTTATCTTTTGTGACTTGGTGTGTTGTACCTGTTAAGACACTGAGATATGAGGAGTGGTTACGGCATGGTCACGAGTTACGACTCACTCAGCAACAACAGCAACAGGGAAGGTGATAAAAACTGGGTGTTGTGGTATGTGGTGTTGTGGGTAATGCAGTTTGAGAATAGGGAGTGACACTACTTGTTAATGATGTGAGGTACTATTCAGCTTAGCAGGTCTCCTTAAGCTTTCTAGGTATAATTAAGCTAATGGTTTACACAAAGAATATAAAGCGAGATGATAGACTGATATGAAGTATTCGTTTTTTAGTTTGTAATATTTGACAGATGTAAAATATCTCCTGTGTTGGGATATGATATAACAACTCCTGGGATGTTTGGTTACTTAGGTTGGCTCGTAGTCTATCATTATGACATGTTGAGTAAGGGTGAGTCAGCTGATAGTTGTTGTGGCTAAGTGTCTGTAGTTTTAACATATTGCTGGATTTCTTTATTATGTCTTTGATCAAACAATTCCGTCATCATTACACAGTAGAAATTCTGATCTAGATAATCGTTTTTGGTTAGTCTTTTGTTTTCTTCTGCTTAATTACTAGAGGTTTCAAATTAGTTTACAAAGTTTCAGCTCATCACTAATGGTATGAAATATAGTGGAACACTTATTTGTTAAATCATATATCAAATATTTTCCTTTGCACTTAAGTATTTGAATAATGTGAGTGTGAAAAGTGTGTGTGTGTGTGTGTGTGTATGTATGGACAGACCGCCGGGGCATCATCTATAACTTATTGCTACGTGTAAATTTACATCAACTTAATATCAGTAGTGACGAGACTATTTGTCAGTATGATTAGTAAGCATAAAAGTATGTCACTATAGTTACTCAAATCGTTAATGAAGATAGATACTCTCTGTGCTTGACCCTGGCCGAGGCTATGTCCTGATAGCGCCCGTACGACATCAGTTAATTTATGAGAGCATTATAGTAAACAAAGCATGTTTAGTATTGCCCGATCAGGGAGTGAGTAAATGAGAGGCTTCGGATTCACATCTCACGGAGAGGGTGGATTGACAACGCTGAGTGTACCAGATGGATAAGTCCCCAGTTGTGCCATCGTGCACAAAAGTCGTGTCCACTACCCAGCCACAGTGAGGTTAGTCTAGTAATAGGCTGTGTGTAGGTGGAGCATAACATCGTGAATTCCGCAATCACTGATAACAATAATAATGTCATAGAGATAGTTAATATTATTAAGCATGGTGAGACATGTGCAACGGGTAAATAAAAGCACTACAACGACCATATCTCTGACGTTCATGGGTACGACGGTGAGACTGATGGGCACACCAGTAATTAATTCTCCCGGACTACCAGTAATGGTAGTCACAGAGAATACACAAGTTGTTACCAAGGTTGGCGCCACCCACACCAGGGGAAGGAGGTGATGTCGAACACTAACATGCCGAGGTCTCATTCCTACCATCGTCGTCACCAACAGGTAACTCACATTAATTTGTCAGCATAGCCCATGTCGTCCTTATAATATTGCAGGGTGTCCCATGAATGACAGCAGATATTTGATGAGGTAAAAGAATATGTGATATTGAGTTAAATATCTTCTATACACATAAGCATTTTTCGATTTACTTTAGGTGTCAGGTGGGTTGTAAAAATTATGCAGGAAAAAAATTTTGCCATGTTATATTTTATTTTTCTTACCAATTGCAGCCATACTGTGTGCTGTTGTAATCCTTATTGCAGTATATTTGTTATATTTCTGTATATTTGTGTTATATTTCAGTATATATGTGTTATATTGCAGTATATTTGTTATATTTCAGTATATTTGTGTTATATTTCTGTATATTTGTATTATATTTCAGGATATTTGTGTTATATTGTAGTATATTTGTTATATTTCAGTATATTTGTGTTATATTTCTGTATATTTGTGTTATATTTCAGGATATTTGTGTTATATTGTAGTATATTTGTTATATTTCAGTATATTTGTGTTATATTTCTGTATATTTGTGTTATATTTCTGTATATTTGTGTTATATTTCAGGATATTTGTGTTATATTGCAGTATATTTGTTATATTTCAGTATATTTGTGTTATATTTCTGTATATTTGTGTTATATTTCTGTATATTTGTGTTATATTGCCGTATATTGGTTATATTTCAATATATATGTGTTATATATCAGCATATTTGTGTTATATTTCGGTATATTTGTGTTATATTGCAGTGTATTTGATATATTTCAGTATATTGTGTTACATTTTAGTATATTTGTGTCATATTTCAGTATATTTGTGTTTTATTTCGGTATATTTGTGTTATATTTCAGTATATTTGTGTTATATTTCAGTATATTTGTCTTATATTTCAGTATATTTATGTTATACTTCAGTGTATTTGTGTTATATTTCTGTATATTTGAATTATATTTCAGTATATTTGCGTTATATTTCAGTATATTTGTGTTATATTTCTTTATATTTGTGTTATATTGCAGTATATTTGTTATATTTCAGTATATTTGTGTTATATTTCAGTATATTTGAATTATATTTCAGTATATTTGCGTTATATTTCAGTATATTTGTGTTATATTTCTTTATATTTGTGTTATATTGCAGTATATTTGTTATATTTTAGAATATTTGTGTTATATTTCGGTATATTTGTGTTATATTGCAGTATATTTGTTATATTTCAGTATATTTGTGTTATATTTCAGTATATTTGTGTTATATTGCAGTATATTTGTTATATTTCAGTATATTTGTTATATTGCAGTATATATGTGTTTTATTGCAGTATATTTGTTATATTTCAGTATATTAGTGTTAAATGTCAGTATATTTGTGTTATATTGCAGTATATTTCTTATATTTCAGTATATTTGTGTTATACATCAGCATATTTGTGTTCTATTTCGGTATATTTGTGTTATATTGCAGTGTATATGATATATTTGAGCATATTTGTGTTATATTTCAGTATATTTATGTTATATTTGAGTACATTTGTGTTATATTTCAGTTTATTTGTTCTATTTCAGTATATCTGTGCTATATTGCAGTATATTTCTTATATTTCTGTATATTTGTTTATATTTCAGTATATTTGTGTTATATTGCCGATTATTTGCTATATTTCAGTATATTTGTGTTATATTGCAGTGTATATGATATAATTTCAGTATATATGTGTTATATTTGAATATATTTGTGTTATTTTGCAGTATATTTCTTATATTTCAGTATATTTGTTTATATTTCAGTATATTTGTGTTATATTTCAGTATATTTGTTCTATTTCAGTATGTTTCTTATATTTCAGTATATTTGTGTTATATATCAGCATATTTGTGTTATATTTGGGTATATTTGTGTTATATTGCAGTGTATATGATATATTTCAGTATATTTGTGTTATATTTGAGTATATTTGTGTTATATGTCAGTATATTTGTGTTATATTGCAGTATATTTCTTATATTTCAGTATATTTGTGTTATATTACAGTGCACATTTGTTATATTTCTGTATATTTGCGTTATATTTCAATATATTTGTGCTATATTGCAGTATATTTGATATATTTTAGTATATTTGTGTTATATTTCAGTATATTTGCGTTATATTTCAGCATATTTGTGTTATATTGCAGTATATTTGTTATATTTCAGAGCTGCGGGAGAACTTTTGCTGGCAACTGTACCTGGACGGGAGGTATTGTAGAATACTCGGATAATTTTTTTAATGCATAATAATACTATAATTATTCCAGTGGACAGTACACACTATATACTGGTAATTCAATTTCCTCTTCATTTATAGGATTTTATGTTAATGCGACTGATTCTCTGACAAGTGTTAGATCTGAGGAATAGTAAGTATGTGTGTGTGTGTGTGTGTGTGAGAGTTTATGCTTGCGTGCGTGTGTGTGCGCGCGGTCAGACCGGTTGCCAAGGTCATGTGAGGGGAGGGGAGGAGCACGTCGGGTGGAGGGATGTGGGTGGTGGAGAGAGAGGTAGTTGGTGGGGGGAGGGAGAGCCAAGTACAAAATGATAACTTGTTGACAATTTCTTTTTATTTAGTTATTGTGTATCGTGCACGTGTATTGTGGCAGTTATTATAACCAATATGTGTGTACGTGTATCATACGGCGTGTATGTAACTTGTGTGTATGTGTAAAATGAGTGTGTGTGTTTTTATGTCCACACACACACACACACACACACACGTATTCTCTCAATCATACAGGTCTATAATCCACATTTATTTACTTTATCCCCAAAGTTTTCTTCCTTCTCTTGATTTACTCTTTACCTTTGATTTCTTTTACTCTTGCATCGTCTTGGTATTTATTCCTATTCTTAGTCTGCCTTCACTTTATTTTTTTCCATTTATTCTGTCTTATCTGGTGCTTCTTTTTTTCATCAACTAGTCTTTATTCCTCTATAATTTTCTTCACCACATTGTCTTATTCACTGCTGGCCTAACTCAACATTAAATCCGAATAAACAAAACTTATTCAAGACTTGTGATTCCTTGTCATTCCAATCAACACTATACAGGTTTTGCCACTTCTCCATCTGAACTAGAAAACCTTGGTCTTACTTAACTTAAACCACTTATCATCCCACCCAACTTATTCTCTGACTCAGCAGACAAACACTATATCATCAGCTTGTAGTGACTGTCATCTGTATTCACTGCTAACCTAGTTTTTAAATGTGAGTGATCATTATTTATTCATTTTCTTTCTCGTGGACAATGTTATGCCGATGTTTCGTGTCTGACTGAGCTTAGAATACGAAGAAAAAAATTACCTTGATTGCTGAAGCGTTGTAATACATTGTAACACTAACACTTTTATCCAGTGTAGTGGTGTTCCTAAAGGACTTCTTCTCTACCCTCTTATTATTATTACTAACCTTGGTCACCCACTGAATAATCTTGTCCAATAGTGATGGGATTAGGCCAGTGAACATATAGTTGTTACAATAGTCTCGACACAAGCTTAGCTATATCTCCAGCTGTCCTTGATAAATAATACTATATAATCCCCCTGAATAATGATCTTGGTATTAGAGATCCTGATGACCAGCATTTGGCAAGATTCACTCCTCAACCCCAGTGCTAAATTATATGAGAAGTTAACCGTGTTTTCTTCCACGATAGTTTCAGTATAAGGGGTGTGATAATTATACATAGCTTATTAGGGATAACTTGTATTAACTTCAGTGTTAAATGTATCTCTTATGATTTAAGTTTTTCTGTTTACCTTTGATGCTTCAGCTCCATTTTACCTTTTAGTGTTAATCTTATTTGTCTCAGCCATCGTTCCGCGTGTCATGTACCGCAGTATATATTTGGTGTAAATCCCAGGGTGGTGGCGCGTAAGAAGGAACATCTCTGCCTTTTACCTGTCTGTCTATCGTCATGATTTAACTGTATGCCGTCAAATCGACCGTCAGTCCTCCTCAGATTTCTCCACCACCTGGTACAAATTGTGTATCGTCAGTCCTTCCGTCCCTAAGTCCATCCTTATAGGATCGGAGGAACACGTTACCTTAAGTATACTATTTTTTGTTTTTTACATTAGTTAACAATCTCAGAAGTGTAAAGCTTTATGCTAGAGACTTTGCCAAGAAACAGAGCCATTAGACAGTCTTCGTTAATTGTATTCAAGTGATATACAGCCAGCAGGTGTTGTTGCTACTGATGGTGGTGCAGGGGATGCTAATGGTGGTGGTGCTGGTGGTGTTACTGGTGCTGCTGGTGCTACTGGTGGTGATGCTACTGGTGGTGTTGCTTGTGACGCTGTTATCGGTAGCTTGCCTCATTTGGTGACTCCTGCTACTCAGCATAAGACACTAGTTTTTGTGCTGGGTTCTTCAGAAGGGACCGGCCCCTCCGTGTTTGGTGTCGGTAGTATCGAGTGGACAGAGAGATGGTCGTGATCATATTTCGCGTTTTGTTGCCATGGGTTCATGTCGGGAGGGGTCGAGCATTCAGGATTTAAGGAACGTTTATCCTCCTCAAAATCTGGTCGACCTTGATGCATACTAAGTTAAATCTATCTTAACAGACTGCCTTTTCATGTCATACATATTGCCAAGGATGTTACAGGAAGTTTTTTCTGCTTATAGCGTCATGTTACGGTGTGTGTTATTCTTTATGCTTAAGTTGCCTTTTGCTGTGTTCATTGCCGGGGTACTTACATGACTCGGTTGGTGGCTGTCATCTGTTTTTGTTTTAATTTTTCAGTTTTCCTGTCCTGCCTGTCTGCTATTTTCTGTCCTTTTTATAACCAAGGTGGTTGCATGAGTCACTTGACGAATATGTTGTACTTGTTAACGTTCAAGGTGTTCTGCTGCTGTTGTTGTCTGTTGCTGCTGTTTTCTGTTGCTGCTGTTTTCTGTTGCTGTCTACTGAGTCGTACTGTTGCCTAGTGTTGTATTCTGTGTCTTTCTGTTGCCTGTTGCTGTCTACTGTGTCTTGCTGCTGTCTACTCTGTCTTGTTACTGTCTACTCTGTCTTGTTGCTGTCTACTGTGTCTTGCTGCTGTCTACTCAGTCTTGTTACTGTCTACTCAGTCTTGTTACTGTCTACTCAGTCTTGCTGCTGTCTACTCAGTCTTGTTACTGTCTACTCTGTTTTGTTGCTGTCTACAGTGTCTTGCTGCTGTCTACTCTGTCTTGTTGCTGTCTACAGTGTCTTGTTGCTGTCTACTCTGTCTTGTTGCTGTCTACAGTGTCTTGCTGCTGTCTACTCTGTCTTGTTGCTGTCTACAGTGTCTTGCTGCTGTCTACTCTGTCTTGTTACTGTCTACTCTGTCTTGTTACTGTCTACTGTGTCTTGCTGCTGTCTACTCTGTCTTGCTGCTGTCTACTCTGTCTTGTTGCTGTCTACAGTGTCTTGCTGCTGTCTACTCTGTCTTGTTGCTGTCTACAGTGTCTTGCTGCTGTCTACTCTGTCTTGTTACTGTCTACTCTGTCTTGTTACTGTCTACTGTGTCTTGCTGCTGTCTACTCAGTCTTGTTACTGTCTACTCTGTCTTGTTGCTGTCTACTCTGTCTTGTTGCTGTCTACCTGTGTCTTGTTGCTGTCTACTCTGTCTTGTTACTGTCTACTCTGTCTTGCTGCTGTCTACTCTGTCTTGTTGCTGTCTACCTGTGTCTTGTTACTGTCTACTCTGTCTTGTTGCTGTCTACAGTGTCTTGCTGCTGTCTACTCTGTCTTGTTACTGTCTACTCTGTCTTGTTGCTGTCTACTCTGTCTTGTTGCTGTCTACAGTGTCTTGCTGCTGTCTACTCTGTCTTGTTGCTGTCTACAGTGTCTTGCTGCTGTCTACTCTGTCTTGTTGCTGTCTACAGTGTCTTGCTGCTGTCTACTCTGTCTTGCTGCTGTCTACAGTGTCTTGTTGCTGTCTACTCTGTCTTGTTGCTGTCTACAGTGTCTTGTTGCTGTCTACTCTGTCTTGTTGCTGTCTACAGTGTCTTGCTGCTGTCTACTCTGTCTTGCTGCTGTCTACAGTGTCTTGCTGCTGTCTATCTGTGTCTTGTTACTGTCTACTCTGTCTTGTTGCTGTCTACAGTGTCTTGCTGCTGTCTACTCTGTCTTGTTACTGTCTACTCTGTCTTGTTGCTGTCTACAGTGTCTTGCTGCTGTCTACTCTGTCTTGTTACTGTCTACTCTGTCTTGTTGCTGTCTACAGTGTCTTGCTGCTGTCTACTCTGTGTCTTGCTGTTACCGGTTACTGCTAACCTACTGTGTCTTGCTTCTGTTTGTTTTCTGTTGTCTGTTGCTGTCTACTGTCTGTTCCACTGTGACTGTCGCCGTGTTATTCTTCTCGTTAGGTCAAGTTAAAGACCTTAGATAAACACATCGTCCAGTCTCGATTTTTAGTCATGTGTATGTTAATGTTTCCCTCTGATTAAAAATGATAGAACAAGTTTATTTTTATGATAACTTTAATTGATCATGCCATTGTGTAATTAAGTCTGGCTATTTTATCTTGCTTTACCTTTTATTGACTGACTTACTGACTAAACTCTCCTCTCTTCCTTGTCTTTGGTTTAAGAAATTTTTTCCTCGTTAATAATAATGAAGTTCGTTATTTGAGTCTAACAATTTTTCCACAAGTGAGTGAGTGAGTGAGTGAGTGAATAAATGCATGAATCAGTAACTTTTTTCCCGTTGGTGAGTGAATGAGTGAGTGGATGAGTAAATTAATCAAACACATGTGGTTCATAAACATTTACTGACTACTCAAGTAATCTTGTTCATTAACGGGATGTCACACGTGCATTTTTTTTCAACACCTATTCAGACGGAGGCTCGTGTCCTCCAACCACCACCTCGTTGTCTGAGGGCTGAACAACTCCAGTTAAGCCTCACACGTGTAACCAGCGTCATATGAAACTCTTTACTAACTCTTATTTTAAATAGAATGCTTGATAACTTTTGTCTTTTACTTGGTATAATTGGTAAGCAATAAACACTATGGTGAATATTAACTATTGACTTGAAGATTGTTAAACTGGCATTTGATTCCTGTTTACTTACGTACTAAAACAAACTCTCCCCACTGTATGGTGCATCACTTCACCATAATGGCAACGGATGTGCAGCAGCGTATCTTGAGAGTGACTCCATGTTTAGTGTTACGATTTGAGGTTGGATGTGGACAGTATGCGAGGTTATCTGACCTGAGGTTGGAGGTTGGAGGAAAAATGCACTAGTGTGATATCACCTTTACCTTACCACGCGCCATAAACCACTTAGTGTTGTACAAGTCTTGGTCTCATGTCCGCACCTGTCAGCCACGCGCTAACGCAGGTAACAATCAACTTTTGATCTGCCTTGTTCATTATTTCCATCAGTGGCTCGTTAAACTTACTATTAAATTGGTCCTCCCACCTGCACACATATTGACTACATAATATACACACATAAGCCATGATCACACACACACACACACACACATCAAGGTGTTTTTACATAAATATATGTATGAGGGCATGCACACGTAGGCCTGGCGTGTAAATGCATTAAAAGAAACAAACAGGTATTCCAAATTCTTTTCTCCAGTGTTAAACATTAAGTAGTTGACCACGTGCAAAATAAAGTAACATTTTTAAAGTAGAGAAAAACAAAATAAATATCACAGAAAAATAAATATAATAAATAACAAAATTAATTATCTCTCATAGGAACATGAGAACATAAGAATGGAGGAAACTGCAGCTCATACTGGGCAGTCTCATTTACACCCAACCCCTATTGTTCATATATCCGCCCAACCTATGTTTGAAGCTATCCAGCGTATTCGAGTTAATGATGGTATTTGGTAACTTGTTCCACTCGTCCACTACTCTATTTCCAAACCAATGTTTACCTATTTCGCCACTAAATCTAAATTTTTCTAATTTAAAACCATTGTTACGTGTTCGCTCCTGGTTGGATAGTTTGAGTACCTTTGTTATGTCCCCTTTGTTTAGCCGTGACATCCATTTATACACCTCTATCATATCGCCCCTCACTCTACGTCTCTCGAGGGAGTGCGGATTAAGATGCTTTAACCTGTCTCTGTACTCACGGTTCTTAATGCCCGGGATTAGTCTTGTCATTCTCCTCTGAATTCTTTCCAAGGATTTTATATCCATTCTGTAATACGGCGACCAGAATTGAACTGCGTAAACCAAGTGAGGTCTCACAAGCGCAAGATATAGTTTTAGGATGACCTCGCTAGCCTTGCAATTAATACTCATTTGTATGAACCAAAGTACTTTATTAGCCTTGTTTCGAGCAAATACACATTGTTTATGTGGCTTAAGATTCCTAATTATCATTACTCCTAAATCCTTCAAGCAGTTGAATTTCTCTATGGCATCGTTGTTCATCTGGTATCTGGTTTCCCTATTTACATCTCCTATACTGAATACTTTACATTTGTCCACATTGAATTTCATCTGCCATTTTTCAGACCATTCGAAATTTTTTATAGATTTTCCTGTAATTTTGCGGAGTCCTCGTCAGATTTAATTACACGCCCTATTTTAGTGTAATCAGCAAATTTACCGAAGTTGCTGTCAACGCCGATATCTATGTCGCTGACGTATATAATAAATGATAATGGTCCAAGTACGGAGCCTTGGGGAACGCCACTAGTGACGTTGCTCCAATCGAATTCAGTGCCGTTAACGCTCACTCGCTGTTTACTGTCCTGTAACCACGCCCTAATCCATTTTAGAATAACTCCTTTAATGTCATGAGCCTCCACTTTTCTTAGTCTTTCGTGGGGGACTCTGTCGAAGGCTTTGATAAAGTCGAGATATACCACATCATAATTGTGCCCGTCGTCCACGGATTCGAAAACAGAAGAAAAGAATGTTAATAGATTAGTTAGACATGAACGCCCGTTTGTGAAGCCATGCTGGGAATCATTGATCAGCTTGTGCTTCTCCAGGCAATTACGAATAGAGTTTGAAATTATTGCTTCCAATTGCCTACAATTGATGTTAAACTGATTGGACGCTAGTTATAAGATAGTGATCTATATCCATTCTTGAAAATCGGCATTACATTCGCTAACCTTCAGGATTCTGCTGCTACACCCGTTTTTAAGGACAACTTTGATAAGGGCATACTAAGCTCTTCCTTCCATTCCTTTATTATTCTGGCAAATATCTCATTATTAAGCTTTAATTTGTCTATTTGCTTACTAACATCGTTACTAGTCACTACTATCTCGCTTAATCTATTTTCTTCACTATCCCTGCATATAGTCGGTGCCTCTGTATATGTCTATCTATATAAAACAAAGAAGTATGTCTGTTTGTTTGTGTGTGGTGTGTTTGTTTGTGTGTGTGTGTTTGTTTGTGTGTGTGTCCGCACGAGAATCTCGGAAACTATTTTACCGATCTGTAGTGATTATGGATGGTGTTATATGTAGTGTAGATGATGGATGGTGTTGTAGTGATGATGGATGGTGTTATATGTAGTGTAGATGGATGGTGTTATATGTAGTGATGATGGTTGATGTTATATGTAGTGATGATGGGTGGTGTTATATGTAGTGATGATGGATGGTGTTATATGTAGTGATGACGGTTGATGTTATATGTAGTGATGATGGGTGGTGTTATATGTAATGATGATGGATGGTGTTATATGTAGTGATGATGGTTGATGTTATATGTAGTGATGATGGGTGGTGTTATATGTAGTGATGATGGATGGTGTTATATGTAGTGTAGATGATGGATGGTGTTATATGTAGTGATGATGGGTGGTGTTATATGTAGTGATGATGGATGGTGTTATATGTAGTGTAGATGGATGGTGTTATATGTAGTGATGATGGTTGATGTTATATGTAGTGATGATGGGTGGTGTTATATGTAGTGATGATGGATGGTGTTATATGTAGTGATGACGGTTGATGTTATATGTAGTGATGATGGGTGGTGTTATATGTAGTGATGATGGATGGTGTTATATGTAGTGATGATGGTTGATGTTATATGTAGTGATGATGGGTGGTGTTATATGTAGTGATGATTAGACAATAAAATAATAACACTTTAATGCTAAAAAAATATACTTTGCTGTACTGTTGTAGTGAAAAACATGGTGGAACTTACATACACCGTTAATGAACTATTGATGGAAGAAGTTTTGGGGACTGAACAGTGAGACTATATGGAGCCTCCCGGAGGGTGGCGTCCTACCGTGGCCTAGCGGACGAGCCGCCCAGAGAGTGGCATTTATTCGCTAGTGTATATACATATATATATATGCAAGTAAATCACTGTAGGTGCGCGTGATCTAGGTATATGCTGATAACCACAAGGAAAGAAGAAAACACGAAGTTCCCAAGCGCTTTCGTGTAATTCACATCTTCAGGGGTGAGTACAGACTAGAGAGAGTAATACAAATCAAGGTGTATATATACAGAGAAGGGTGAGACCAGGTCCACAATGGTCAGGTATTAGGTAATGACCCTACTAATCTTTAAATAGCACACAACGGTTGGTGGTCAGGTCAGATGGTCAAGTGACCCGGCCTTCTCACCTGATCACAAATCTTCTTTATTACAAAGTTGTCCAGCTTGTACTGTACATGCCGTTACTCAAATTCATGTTGAATGCTTCGGTATGTTTAATAAGACTAGATTCTATGATGTTCCTACTATCAATTGAATTACATGGTAATATTGAGGAGGCATTATCCCAGTCAATGCAATGCTTGTAATAAAGAAGATTTGTGATCAGGTGAGAAGGCCGGGTCACTTGACCATCTGACCTGACCACCAACCGTTGTGTGCTATTTAAAGATTAGTAGGGTCATTACCTAATACCTGACCATTGTGGACCTGGTCTCACCCTCCTCTGTATATATACACCTTGATTTGTATTACTCTCTCTAGTCTGTACTCACCCCTGAAGATGTGAATTACACGAAAGCGCTTGGGGAACTTCGTGTTTTCTTCTTTCCTTGTGGTTATCAGCATATACCTAGATCACGCGCACCTACAGTGATTTACTTGCATATATATATATGTATATATATATATATATATATATATATATATATATATATATATATATATATATATATATATATATAGTTAAATAAGTAAATGAAAAATAATCCCATAATAAAACTGGGTGAAGGATCAAGTAAGTAGAATTAATAAATAGTTTAATAAAGTTTCCTATTTAAATAAAAAAAGAAGAAAAATATTGGTAAAAAATGGAATATTTAATTCTTAAAATTAATATTCAAATAGATATAAGGATATTAAATTCATAAATAAAAAGCTTAACTATTTAAATAAATACAAAAAAAATGACAAATGAATAGTTACCGAAAGGAATTGGTGAATAATATAAGAAATCGATTTAATAAGAAATTGAATAAATTGGAATTACTAAGATATAACGTAATAAAATAGATGAATATTGAGAAACCTAAAATTGAAATTAATAATATTGATAATTAGTTAAATAATCTATTACCTAAATGAATAAACTAAACACAGTAACGATATACGCAGTTGTATGAAGTGAAAAGTATATAATTGATTAAATAAAATAAATAAGAGTAATTAAAAATAAATGTAACAGTCGGTAAATAAGATACATAAAATAGATCATCAAATTTATGAAATTGATTTGCAAGTAGATTAATGAATGAATAATTGATAAATAAAGTAATAAATACATGAATAAACAAAAGTTACAATATATTTATACAAATATACGTGTGATAAGATGTTAAAGATGTGTGTCTGTGTGTAAGAGGTATATGATCAGGTGTAGACGGTATATGAGCAGGTGTAACAGGTATATAAGCAGATGTAACAGGCATATAGCAGGTGTAACAGGTATATAAGCAGGTGTAACAGGTATATAAGCAGGTGTAACAGATATATGAGCAGATGTATCGGGTATATAAGCAGATGTAACAGGCATATAGCAGGTGTAACAGGTATATAAGCAGATGTAACAGGTATGTCAGCAGATGTAACAGGTATATAAGCAGGTGTAGCAAGTATATAAGCAGGTGTAACAGGTATATAAGCAGATGTAGCAGGTGTAATAGGTATACAAGCAGGTGTAACAGGTATATCAGCAGATGTAACAGGTATATAAGCAGGTGTAACAGGTATATAAGCAGGTGTAACAGGTATATAAGCAGGTGTAACAGGTATATAAGCAGATGTAACAGGTATATAAGCAGGTGTAGCAGGTATATAAGCAGGTGTAGCAGGTATATAAGCAGGTGTAATAGGTATACAAGCAGGTGTAACAGGTATATGAGCAGGTGTAATGAGGCGAGGGGGGTACTGTGTTATCCACGTGTCTGCCACCTCGCTATCGACTTATGTAAACTGTAGGTTAAAGGTGACTAGCCAAGCAGGTTAACGCATTAGACTGGTTTTTCTCTCTCTCATCAGTAGGGACGAGGCGGCTACACTCACTACACAGTTGACAGGTGACTGGGTGACTTTCCACTCTGACTTATTCGAATGTTAACTGTTATTATTTTTTTTTTTTGGTAATTTTGTTATTCGGGATCAGTTGTCTCATGGTAGGTAAGCTATATTATTCTTTGTTTGTTTTTCATTTTCAAACAGGACCTTTCTGTGTATAACCATTGTTGCTATTTATTCAGTATTAGTCTTCTATTTACTGAACATTTATTGCTATTTATTCAACATTAGTCCGTTGTTTACTCGTTGTATCCTGTCACCAAGTCTCTGAGTCATGGGCCAGAAGAGGGAGTCGGTCGATCCAGGTACAGACAACTTTATGGCGATTCTGAATGTTAATTAATGGGATGTGATTTGGAAGAGTGGAAAATAAACTATAGTCGGTGAGGAAGCGTTAGTAAGGAGGAGGAGGAGGGGGAGTTGGAGGAGGAGGAGGAGGAGGAGGGGGAGTTGGAGGAGGAGGAGATGAAGGAGCAGCAGATGAAGGCAGAAATGGAAGAAGATGAAATGGAGGAAGAAGAAAAGGAGAAGTGGGATATGAAGGAGAAAGAGAGGATAGAGTTGATGGAGGAAGAGGAGGAGATGGAGGAGGATGAAAGGATGATGGAGGAAAAAGAGGAGAAGGAAATAGAAGAAATTGAGGAAGACGAAGAGAGGGGAAAAAAAAACAGCTACTGACAAAAATTATCCCTAAAAGAACTGAAGGCAATATACATAATTTTACGAGTATTATTAAAATTCAGGAAAAAGACGAATGGGACGAAATAGCTGGACGAAAACCTGATTAAAGATTTAGTTAGTGAGAAGAGAAATTGGGTGGATGTCGTATAAGAAGGAAAAAAAAAATACTTAGATTATATACATTAGTGGCTCAATCTTGACTACATCCTTACTGTGATAATATAAGTTAAATTAATTCATCTTCTATCCTTAATGCTTCTTGAAACACTACTACTCCTGTGCTGACTGACTTATGATGGCGTTCCCCTACTCCCGCACTGACTCCCGTGCTGCCTGACTTAAGATGACGTTCTCCTACTCCCGTGCTACCTGACTTACGATGACGTTCACCTACTCCCGTGCTGCCTGACTTAAGATGACGTTCTCCTCCCGTGCTGACTGATTTACGATGACGTTCTCCTACTCCCGTGCTGCCTGACTTACGATGACGTTCTCCTACTCCCGTGCTGCCTGACTTAAGATGACGTTCTCCTACTCCCGCGCTGACTGACTTACGATGACGTTCTCCTACTCCCGCACTGCCTGACTTAAGATGACGTTCTCCTACTCCTGTGCTGACTGATTTACGATGACGTTCTCCTACTCCCGTGCTGCCTGACTTACGATGACGTTCTCCTACTCCCGCGCTGCCTGACTTACGATGACGTTCTCCTACTCCCGTGCTGCCTGACTTTAGATGACGTTCTCCTACTCCTGTGCTGACTGATTTACGATGACGTTCTCCTGCTCCCATGTCGACTGACTTGCGATGACGTTCTCCTACTCCCGCGCTGCCTGACTTAAGATGACGTTCTCCTACTCCCGCGCTGACTGACTTAAGATGACGTTCTCCTACTCCTGTGCTGACTGATTTACGATGACGTTCTCCTGCTCTCATGCTGACTGACTTGGGGGGGATGACGTTCTCCTACTCCCGCGCTGACTGACTTACGATGACGTTCTCCTGCTCCCATGTTGACTGACTTGCGATGACGTTCTCCTACTCCCGCGCTGCCTGACTTAAGATGACGTTCTCCTAGTCCTGTGCTGACTGATTTACGATGACGTTCTCCCGTGCTGCCTGACTTACGATGACGTTCTCCTACTCCCGTGCTGCCTGACTTAAGATGACGTTCTCCTACTCCCGTGCTGCCTGACTTAAGATGACGTTCTCCTACTCCCGTGCTGCCTGATTTACGATGACGTTCTCCTACTCCCGTGCTGCCTGACTTACGATGACGTTCTCCTACTCCCGTGCTGCCTGACTTAAGATGACGTTCTCCTACTCCCGTGCTGCCTGACTTAAGATGACGTTCTCCTCCCGTGCTGCCTGATTTACGATGACGTTCTCCTACTCCCGTGCTGCCTGACTTACGATGACGTTCTCCTACTCCCGTGCTGCCTGACTTACGATGACGTTCTCCTACTCCCATGCTGCCTGACTTACGATGACGTTCTCCTACTCCCGTGCTGACTGATTTACGATGACGTTCACCTACTCCCGTGCTGCCTGACTTACGATGACGTTCTCCTACTCCCGTGCTGCCTGACTTACGATGACGTTCTCCTACTCCCGTGCTGACTGATTTACGATGACGTTCACCTACTCCCGTGCTGCCTGACTTACGATGACGTTCTCCTACTCCCGTGCTGCCTGACTTACGATGACGTTCTCCTACTCCTGTGCTGACTGATTTACGATGACGTTCACCTACTCCCGTGCTGCCTGACTTAAGATGACGTTCTCCTACTCCCGCTCTGCCTGACTTACGATGACGTTCTCCCGTACTGCCTGACTTAAGATGACGTTCTCCTACTCCTGTGCTGACTGATTTACGATGACGTTCTCCTACTCCCGTGCTGCCTGACTTAAGATGACGGTCTCCTCCCGTGCTGCCTGACTTACGATGACGTTCTCCTACTCCCGTGCTGCCTGACTTACGATGACTTTATCCCGGCACCAACCTACAGAACACGAGAGTAAACAAGCATCGCCGAATCGTATATTATTTTCTTTTTTATTATCTTTCTTGACTCGAGTATCACAGTCTACACACAGTAATGACACACTACACTCTGATCATCGTGTTGCTTCTCTACCAAGGTCACATTTGTTCATCATAATACTAACTATTATATATATTCCAAGGGGCTTTTTCCCTCATTCGTTATTCTCTTTAAACACAGACACACTCAGGCTGATAACATGTTTGTTTTACACGGGTAGAATAAGTGTTTCTCCTAGTCTTACTTGTATCTCTCTCTCTCTCTCTCTCTCTCTCTCTCTCTCTCTCTCTCTCTCTCTCTCACACACACAGGTCACTTCACTTTAACCCTCTTTCAGTTGCTGTCATTCAGATAAAGTATTCATAGATCTAACTAACGAAGCTAATAATTATCTAAACCTCTGTCAGTAGTCCTCAAGGATCATTAATTGAAACATTGGGTGATAATATTATACACAGTCATGATCACACTTCTGCGGTTTTCATCACTACTCTATTGCACCATGGACCTATTGTTCGCTCTATTTTTTTCCTGTATTGCTTTCCTCTGTCCATCCGTTCGTAAGTCCATCTGTCCTTATCAGTTCAGTTGTTTTTTAGATATGATTCTCGGATACATTTTATAATATACATGTAATGTGTAATGTCATATGTTTGGCGCAATCGGCTTTATAGAGGCCAGCATTTGTGAGTGATGACTGTATTTAAGTCCAGAAATTAGTATATTTTACCATAATATACCAGAATTACTACATTAACATAGACATTTTTTCACAGGGACACAAATTACCCTCAGTGTTGTCTAGTTCCGTCAGAGTCGTACAAGTGAAGGTCCAATGACTCACTCCTCCTCACACCCAGCTGCTGCCTCACACACTTCACAAGAAACCTACATTTGGAAGACAAGAAATGGATCAGGAAAACCAGAATAATTGTAATCGAATCAAAATGTAGTAAAGTTCGGTTTTATTCTCCACTTGTTTACTTTACGGGGCCTGAGTCTTGACACCGACATTTGTTCTTGATAACAGCGTACATAAAAACTGTAATATAATACCAACAGCATTACTTAAATGTTAGCGTTCTGGTCCTCAGGTAAGCGAGCATTTACTTCACCTGTTGAAATTATGACACAAATTTGATGGCCAATTAGTCCAACATTTACCTACGACTCTAACATACCATAACTAAATTTTTCTTCATCCTTATTTCGGAGACAATACCGTAGAAATTATTCTTTAGGAAGTTGAAAACAAGCGACGTTATTTAGACAAGAAGATTATGTAGTAAATATACAAAATTTCTGTCTGCTGATACACGAATATAAGATTTGTACTACGATGCCGACATAAGACACGGGTAAACGTCTGCCAACTTGTTAAGAGAAAGGTATGTGTGTGTGTGTGTGTGTGTGTGTGTATGTGCGACTTTTATCGGGTCTTCATGTGGTCATAAGATTGAACTAGTTTAAGACCTTCAAGTTATCAAAGTCCTTGACTGTAATCACATGTCTGGCTCTTAAATGCTTCAGTAACATCCCAGGGTAAATAAAACCTCCACGACATGACTCATAAGAGACCCTCGATCAAGTTCTCAAAATCAACAACCAATCACTACATAATCAACTACCAATCACTACACGATTAGGTAAAAACAAAATGATTTATACACGATCTCTCAGCGCTGGGTTAGAGTTATTTTTTCTGTAGGATAGGAATCTGAGAGCCAGGAGAAGCGTGGCCTTGTGAGCTGGGTACAACATAACCTCCCTCACCTGTAATGTCAAAACCTCCTCATGTTATTAGCGAAAACTTACCTCACCACACAATACCTCCATGTGGGATAATTAAGGGTTCACATCGAGGGTTCACACACACACACACACACACACACACTCTCACACACACACACACACACACACTCTCACACTCACACACACACACACACACACACACACACTCACACACACACACACACACCGGTAGGTCTTAACCCCACTCCTGTCGCGTATTCACATGTAGTTTTAGACAACCACATATATGTACATTTTTTATTACGAGGTCTTAACCAACCATATAATTTGATTCGAGGACTGAGAAAGTTGACCAGTCAAGACCAGATAAGACCTTGACCAATCATATTACACATAGTCTTAACCAATCGCTTATATACGTTGGGTCTTTTCCAATCACATAATTACACAGGGTCTTTGTCAGTCACTTTATAACAGGGAGTCTTAGCCAAATCTCAATAATTACACCGTCAAGTGGAGGGAAGTGAAGGTCTTTCAAATCATAATAGGATTTTCCACAGCACTGTTTGGTGGGGGTGGGGAAGGGGGGGTAGTATGAGTGATGGAGGAAGGGGAGGTGTGAGGAAAATGGAGAGGAGGAGGTGTGAGGGAGATGGAAGGAGGAAGGGGTGGAAAAAGGTTTGACAAGGGGGTGAAGGAAGAGAAGGTAAAGGAGGTGTGAGGGAGATGGAAGGAGGAAGGGATGGAAAAAGGTTTGACAGGGGGGTGAAGGAAGGAAAGGTATAAAGTATGGGGGGAGGTTTGAAGAGGGTGGAGGGAAAGGGGTGATGGAGGTAGGCTAGACACATATATCCCCTCCCACCCCCCACCAACCCTTCCCCGCCACCTCAGTCAACACCTTGGCAACCTTCAGCATCTAATTTAGACGAGAACAGAAAAACACGCCCCCAGAATTGTTCCAGTTATATTAAGCTTGACCTACCCCAAGATTTTTTTTTTTTTAAGCTGTTTGGTATTGGTATCAAAACAAACCAAATTACAGGTATTGAGGTGAGATTAGGGAAGGTAACCCCACCCCTCACTGGTAGGATATTTGATTGAGAGATAAAGGGCAATTGATAGTAAGGTCTTGTGTATTAATACTAGGTGGGTAAAATTAGGTTGTCAGTGCCATGGGTGTGAGACATGATTAGCGACACACACACACACACGCACACACACACGCGCGCGCGGTCTGAACACTCCCTACCAATCTTACCTTTGTGTTGTTACTATGTTGAAGTGCTCTGTAGTATGACCTTCTCCCCACCTAGTTATTATATATCATATTTGTACCGCTTAAGTTATTTGTTCATTATTTGTCAATCAAGTGATTCCTTCCATTGTTATGTAACTGTATATTTTCAGCCCTTTCTGTCATGTTCTTTCAATAACCCGTTATTATTATTATTATTATTATTATTATTATTATTATTATTATTATTATTATATAAAACTTGTTCATCCGTATCTGGTCAAGAGGAGAAAAAACGGAATATACTCTTACGCATTTTAAACATTGCCAGAATCACTGTGGTGTTGTGTGTGTGTGTGTGTGTGTGTGTGTGTGTGTGTGTGTCATTCAAACCCAAAACAACTTAACACTGACAATAGGGTGTGTCAATTTTGTCAACATTTTAAAAATCAAATTTGGTAGTCAAAATATTGTGCCTCTTTATGTCTAAACTTGAGATTAGCAAACAAAAATGAATTGAAATAACCTTCACCTACATCAATTATACCTTAAAGTTTCAAATATCAGTATTTCAACAAATTAATGAGACTTGATTAGAATTATTCACTTGATATTAACTAATCTCATGTAAGCATATGGATTATGGAGTATTTTATGGTTCTATAGCTTGTGTACACTATGCATGTCAGAACATGAACATGAACAGGCTCTCCGTGTGGGACAGTTTAATTCTTGTTTTGACTTGTACCAAGCGTGAGGATAAGGCGCCCGGCTCACTCTCCTTCTAGATATCATAGACGGTGGTTTGCTCTCATTGCACTTGCACCTACTCTACCAGACGAATTCTACATTTTAATTATTGTAAGTAGGGCATATTGATTGTCGCAGTTACTTATATCATTGTATAAAACATTATGTTCTAAGAAATTATTATGTTATTTCTGTTACAGCATTTTTGATAAACAAATTGATATTTTTTGAAACAACAAATGAATTATGAAACATTGAAATATTTTTCTATTTGTCAGATAGTGTGAAGATGTCAAAATTGAAGACAAGAAGTCAGTTGTCAACCCACTTGAGCCTGCTAGTTGGTAAAGGGAAGGAGCTTCCTGTATCAGAACTTCCAACAGTGAGAGACATGCTAAGATTAGGGTTACTCCTTCGAGAAAAAAATGCAAAGGACAGAAGGAACTATACAGACAAAGAACTCATAAATGACATGATAGTCCCTCTTCTGCATCAATGGACAAAAGCTAATGCACTATTCAAACCACCTGTGATTAATCAGTGTTGAACTATTGAGCTAAAACTAACGAAATTATGGCACAAAGCAGTTGAAACATCACTTGGTAAAGGAAACTTGGCCAGGAAAAATGAATTTCTGCACACACTTGATACTCTGTTTGACATTTTGACCTGCAAGTGCTCCATACAATTATGTTCTGAATCCAACTGTTCTCACTCAGGTAAGAGAGAAAATAATTCCCACATTGATTGTGGTTGTCCTCGTGAAAAGAAGATCCCTGTTTTAGAGCTTGAATTTATAAAGGCACAGAGGACAAAGGCAGAAGGCCAAGGAAGTATGCAAATGGGTTCAATAGATTATTCAGAAACAAAGAAGCGGATTGCTAATGCCAAGAAGAGAGAACAAATCCGAGAGAGGGAACAAAAGAAGAAAATGAAGAGTGAAGAAGCCATCCAAAGAGAGGAAGAGCTGTGTCAAGATGTTTATCACTTCTTTGATAGTTCTTCTGATGAACAGGAAGCAACATCAGATGATAGTTCCAAAGAGCCATCTGAACCTTTACCAAAGAAAATGAAATACAACACAAGAAATATTTCAAACATTGCTTTAGCTAGTATTCGCCACCATGCTGGACTTCGTGAGGCTGCAGAAATTGCAACTGCCGCTTGGATAGATGCAGGCCTCATCAGCCGAGAGGATGTATCTTTGGTGATAGATCATAATAAAATTAGAAGAGCACAAGAAAAAATAATGAAGGAAATATCTGATCAGCATGAAAAAGATTTAAGCGAGGGAGGGCTCTCCTGTCTTTTGTTTGATGGAAGAATAGATGACACAAAAGTTTTGCTAGAAGTAGAGGGAGTGAACAGAAAGTTTCCAGGTCTCATCAAAGAAGAACACTACTCTGTCTGTTCTGAGCCTGGTGGTCGGTTTTTGTTTCACTTTGCTCCCGAAACTGAAGTAGAAGGGAAGAAACATGCAGAGGTCATTGCTGATCATATTTTATGTTGGGTTCAGGAGAGAGGACTTGGCAGTTCACTGCAGGCTGTTGGTGGAGATTCAACTGCAGTGAACACCGGATGGCAGGGGGGTGTAATGACGCATTTAGAGAAAAAACTAGAAAGAAGACTTGTTTGGATTGTATGTGATTTACATACAGGCGAGCTACCTCTTCGTCATCTCATCTAGGAACTTGATGGTCCTACAAAGAGCAACAACAAGTGGTCAGGTCCCCTTGGCATCATGCTGGATGAAGCAACACAACTAGAAATAAATACAACCTTTCCAAAGGTCGAAGTTGGCCCTCCCCTTCCGGCGTTGTCTGAAGGAGTCATCAAAGATCTCAGCACAGATCAATCCTATGCTTATTGTATTGCCCAAGCAATAAGATCAGGAGAAGTGCCTCAGTCATTGGCTCTCTTGGAGATTGGACCTGTCAGTCACAGCCGTTGGTTAACTACAGCTCTTCGTTTCTGCAGGATTTGGATTTCCAAACACGAATTGAAGGGCAAAGTGCTGAAGAATTTGAGGTTAATTGTTGAATTTATTATTGGAGTTTATCTTCCCCAGTGGTTTAGTGTGAAACTTAATCCTATGTGGGTGGATGGGCCCAATCACCTTTTGTTTCAATTGCAGCTAGTAAGAACACAGAGGAAGGTAGTGAGGGACATCGTGGTACCTGTGGCAAGAAGGTCCGCTTGGTATGCTCGATCAGAAGCAGTTTTGCAAGCAATGCTTTGCAGTCAATGTACCAATCTCCGAACCGAGGCTGTAGAAGTCATTCTAAAGATTAGAGGAACGCTAATAGATGACGACCAGTTGGGAGACTGTTCGTTTCATTCAAGAAAAGTTCCCCCAATAAACGTCAATGCCACCAAATTGTCAGAATTGGTTGACTTGAGTTTGGAAGTCTTAGAGCCACCATTGACAACAAGTCTAACTAGCCAAGAATTGAGAAACCTTAAAGAGACTCCAATGCAGGTGCCGAAGTGGCCTTCCCACACTCAAAGTGTGGAGAGATGTGTGAAAATGGTCACAGAAGCAGCGGGCCATGTTTACAGCCACGAGAGGCGAGAAGGTTACATCAAAGCACAAATAGCAAGCAGACTACTGATGACAAGAAACCAAAGCAAAGAGAATATGAAGGCATTGGTTACTTTCAAATAGACTACGGATAATAAAATATAATAATTTGAAACTTGAAACAGTAACATGTGTGCAAACGCTGGTTATGTTATAAATTCACAAATATGTACATTTAAAAATCCATTTGATGTAGGTAGGACTTATTATAAAAAAAATTTATGCCAGAATATTGTTTTGCATGCTTAAAGACTACAATAAATTGCTACCAAATTACTCGATTTTCAATTTAGCCAGTTCACCCCCTAAATTGACACACCCTAACTGACAATATATACTGTAACAAGTACACTTCACCCTTCAACATCTACTAACACTCAATCTCAGTATGAACAAAAAACAACAAAAACACTTCCTAGCAATTAACTTATTCACTTGTTTTATTTATCGGCTTCAAGATTTATTCACCCAAAAAATATACAAAATATTTTATCTTTTTTTTCCGGCTTCAAGCAAGGTGTTGGGCCACTGAAATGTTGCTTTCATATACAGTATAACCGGATAAGAGTGTAAGGTAACGGGACAGTCTGGCTGGCTGGTCTTCTGTGTACAGTCTCGTGTTCTGTGTTCAGTCTCGTATTTTTTGCTCAGTCTTGTGTTGTGTGTTCAGTCTTGTGCTCAGAGTTCAATCTCGTGTTCTGTGTTCTGGTTGGACTTCAGTGCTTAAACTGGCCTTCAGGGCTCAGTCTGGCCCTCAATGTTCAGCTTGGCCCTCAGTGTTCAGCTTGGCCCTCAGTGTTCAGCTTGGCCTTCAATGTTCAAGCTGGCCCTCAGTGTTCAGGCTTCACCACCACCACCATGGCTTAGTGAGTGTGAGGCAGAGTTGTTCACTTGGTTCATAACAAGGAAGTGTCCCACAGTGTCCCGTCAGCTCACCTCCCATTAGATCACAGGCGTGTTTTATATGAAGTTCTCGTAGATATTTATAGAACTGGCAGGCCGCCGTCAATGGGAGGCCACCGTCAGTAATATACCAGGCCACGGGTTATAATGTGGAGGTTCTTGCTTATATTATTACACTCATGATTAAAATTGAATTACCTTTTAAGATCCGGTTTTCTCGGTGGTATAAGAGGTGAAAGGTGATGACTTGCCTGGCTCGGTGATAACTGTTATGGTCAACTCATGACTGACATGTTTATTATGGGTATTATCACGATGTCTTCTTAACCAAAGCACAATCTGGACATGAATAATGTCCTTACTAACGTGACTAACCCTACCAGACA
Organism: Homarus gammarus; assembly: GCA_958450375.1. Classification (NCBI taxonomy): domain Eukaryota; kingdom Metazoa; phylum Arthropoda; class Malacostraca; order Decapoda; family Nephropidae; genus Homarus; species Homarus gammarus. The sequence goes on from CAUDMG010002538.1 coordinate 1,340,354, forward strand.
TAATTTAGTTGACTTTAGTTATGTTGTAATAGTAAACGATGTCTTCACCGACACAACCAACTTTATACTGTTAAAAAATGTTACAGCCATAAAAGTCAAAAGTTTTTATGCTTACTCGGATGTTTAAATATGTACCGTCGTCTGGTATACACGGACCTCGATGCTTCACACTACTTTTTGTTTACTGTCAGGTTTAGTCTTGGCTCACTCCTGATCAATGTGTCTGTGTAAATGTTGGAGGGTCCTTGACCTCTTGTGGTAGACTGTTTGATTTCAGGAACTCCCAGGTGAAGGCAGGCGCCGTAAAGTCCGGGTTCCTGGCTGACCATGGAACATCTCCAACCCGTGGAAGGATATGGTGTGGAAACAAGTGTGTCAACAGTGAAGGAGCAGTGAAGTCAGTTGACTCGCCCCGCTACAGCAAGATTTGGACATCACCTGTTAGTGGAGAAGCAAGAGGGATGCTTATCATCACAGGTGTCACTAAGTGTCACTGTGACAGACCCTAACATCAGAAACAAATGTGGGTCTTGTCACTGCAGACCAAGATACGCCACACCAGACTGAAGGCCTGTGTGACCTGGGACATACAGTTACTCTGTGTTTATATAAAAATTCGCGGAGGACACGGGATTCATATAATATGCAGGAAACATCCAGGACACAGGAACATGGGAAGATCCAATCGTTCTTTTGATCATTGTTGTGTGTGTGTGTGTGTGTGTGTGTGTGGTATGATAACCATCCTTAGATATCCTGGGAACAAATTTTACCAATAAAATCGTATAATTATTTTAAAATTATATACGTGCCTCAGATTCCCTAAATCTGGGATAATTCCCTATGGTTGGCAACACTGGCACTAACATGTTAAAAAAAATTGATTTATTAAAAAAATATTAATTTATATTGTTACGGTAGAACTGATTCTGTCGGTACACATCCCCAAAATGCACAAAATACAGAAAATTCTTGTCTGAGTAACACAACATAAGAGTGCGGTGGATAAACACTTACTGACACCTGCCCACCACAGTTGTATATTGACTTACTGAAACTTGTAAGACTGTCCCAAGTTTTCTGTGTTATGTTCCTTTATGTCCTGACTTGTCTGCGTATTTGGTTTGTGTTCTATGAGTTTTATTTAAGCTCTAGTTAATGCTATTTTAAATTTTTTATTATTTACTTATGTATTAGGCATATCGCTTTATTTCATATTTATTACATTTACTGAAATATGTGAGTATTGGATCTAAAAGTTTATTGTCCTGTACATCTTTCAGTTAGATTTAAAACAAAAAATTAACACGATTCTGGTATTTATTTTTATTTTAACTTTATGTTCATTTTGTAATTTTATCACATTTTCTATTTAGTTTTTATTTTGCATCTTTAATATTTTATTGTGAATTTACAGTTTAGGTTCGTGACTGAAGTTGATTCTAATTTTACATTTAAAATCCTTTAATAATATCTGGCTACAATTAACTCCTTTGTTTAGTTATACGTTGTGTATATTATCACATTCATAATAATTTTGTAGTTTGGGACACTTTAATACGGTATCCTATAAGTCTGTTTTATTTACTGAGAATATTTTATACCAAGAGTAAGTTAGTCATTGTCCATAGTGAGTCAGCTGAACACACGCTACAGTCAACACATAACCAGAGATGTTATTTAATTTATAATTGTTGACGGCTAGTGTGTGTGTATATACTAACCTAGAATACGAGTTTAAAGACCTTAGTTATTGAAGCTTAATAATTTATGTTATAAAATCAACTTCAACATACGTATGGGCCGTCTCAGTAGCCACACCACAAACACACTATGTGATCCCTGCAACAACTATACCAAGAGCATGTTATACCTCGCGCGGGAATGATTTAGATGGAACAACAACAAATAGAAGCTTCTTAAGTTCTCTAGGGTCTTGAAGATGTATCGTCAGAAAAAAAGGTCTGCAAAGTTAGCTAAAATTTCTTATTAGTTTTTTCTATTATTATCATTTTACAAACCGCAGTTAGGTAAAAAAAAATATTAATAATCATTACCCTCATCAACAAACAGTCCTTCATATTATACATTCCATCTGGTTCTTTACACTCTCGTATTAACAATATTTCCGGGGTTAATATGTCATAACCTAGCCATCACCTCACCCTTTCTTCCATTATAAGTCACAACACGCGTCATCTGACATTATATCACCGATGTATTCCGTCTAAGATCAAATTTACTCGAACATCATCATCATTATTCACCCCTTCATGTTCCCCCTCACGCGTCTTACCATACCTCTCTCAGTATAGGTCATACAGCCACCTCTTATTACATAGCTAAGTTATGTAAGTATTTCTGTTCCTCTTATCTCGGTGTACAAGACAAATCTCTCCTTGAAGACAGGCCATTATTAGTTATATTATCCGCTAGTCCACACACTATTCATCACTGTTAAAAGAAAGACAAAAAATTTAAATAAAAAATAACAACTCGACAGCTGGTAAATGGCCTCGTGGTGGCTCGACAGCTGCTATGTACACAAATTCTTCCCCCAGTTGGTAGATTTTTAATATATATCAATTTGGTATCTACATTCCCTTATTAAACATTCACTTGAGTTGACTTATGTTTGTTGTCATACGCACACAAAGGGGGTAATATGTACACTTTTATAACTGTTAGTTGTCTTAGTAGTGAGGATAGTCTGTTACCAATGCATATAATTATCCATGTGTTTATACCTCATTTACATACGCTGGGTATCGTTACATACATTAGCATATTGTTAAATTCGATAATGATCTTCTGCAGGATGTATTTATTAACTACACCTGATAAACTCATTCAATGTGGTGTATATTGGGTGTTACGTAAGACCCACTTAATCAATCTTACTTGAAACTTTGCCAAACGATTTTATTGTCCAGCACCCAACCCAACCCAACCCAACCCAACCCAACCCAACCCAACCCAAACTTACCTTACCTAACCCAACCTTACCCAACCCAACCCAACTCAACACCAACCCAACCCAACCCAACCCAACCCAACACCAACACCAACCCAACCCAACCCAACCCAACCCAACCCAACACCAACACCAACACCAACCCAACCTAACCCAACCCAACCCAAACTTACCTTACCTAACCCAACCTTACCCAACCCAACCCAACTCAACACCAACCCAACCCAACCCCAACCCAACCCAACCCAACCCAACCCAACCCCAACCCCAACCCAACCCAACCCCAACCCAACCCAACCCCAACCCAACCCAACCCAACCCAACCCAACCCAACCCAACACCAACACCAACACCAACCCAACCCAACCCAACCCAACACCAACACCAACACCAACCCAACCCAACCCAACCCAACCCAACCCAACCCAACCCCAATCCAACCCAACCCAACCCAACCCAACCCAACCCAACCCAACCCAACACCAACACCAACACCAACCCAACCCAACCCAACCCAACACCAACACCAACACCAACCCAACCCAACCCAACCTAACCCAACCCACCCTAACCTAACCTAACCTAACCTAACCCAACCCACCCTAACCTAACCTAACCTAACCTAACCCAACCCGAGTGTTGTTGAACTTTATTCTTGTCTTTCTTATTGTATTAACCTTTGTTTTATTGTTATTGTATAATATTTTTCAAGCCAGATATGATTACTAACTCTTTCTTTCTTTCTTTCTTTCTTTCTTAACTGTGTAGTGTTTCCTCTCTCTCTCTCTCTCTCTCTCTCTCTCTCTCTCTCTCTCTCTCTCTCTCTCTCTCTTTACACGACAGTCATTCATTCAGCTTCTAGGTCGAGAATAAGTAATAATGAGTCATTTTTTTAGTTAAATCATAAAAAAAACGTAACATGACACTGGCGTTAGAGACATTGTTATATAAGTCATATTGATCTTTGAATATAAACATGTAAAGGTAATTGCGTTTAGATGCCAACTTATGATAAAATAAATGACTGTTAAATAAATCTAAGTAAATAATAGTGATAATAACATTAAAAACAATAATAAAGAAACAATACTACAATAATAAAACCACAATGAATAATAATAATAATAATAATAATAATAATAATAATAATAATAATAATAGTAATAATAATAATAATAATAATAATAGTAATAATAATAATAATAATAATAATAATAATAATAATAATAATAATAATAATAATAATAATAATAATAATAATAAAGAAAAACTAGCAAGTAATAGAAATAGACTATGTGGGGGAACTAGAATACCAGATCATAATAACCACATTTCTTTATAACTTTAAAAGGAATTTTTTTTTCAGGTTTGATTTATTTAATAGTCTCTGTATCGCTGCTGGCTTGTTATCGCTGGTGTCGGTGCTGGCGTTTGCTGCCTGACCCGAACAAACATTAAATCTTTCAGCCTGCGACCACGTGCCACCCCCACACGGCCTGTGACCTCGCCAGATGTGGCGGCTGGGGGGGGGGGGGGGGCGGGGGGGCGGTGTTTACCACCAGGAGTGTTATCGCCACTGGCGTCAGTGCTGGCGTTTGCTGCCTCAGTTACACTTCATTCCGCGTTGTCTTATTGCTCTAGATAAGGCAGGAACGAGTGGGCATAATTAGACCACAATATTTCAGTACTGAGGGGTATGTCATCACTTTGGCTGTACTTACAAGTGCGGGTCAATGCGAACCAGAATGGTGTTCCAAGGGAAGATAGTACTGTATAAATTATTCCAGTACCAAACTCGGCCAGGATTGGGAGTTGCTGTTCACCACTGCTAGCAGAGGGCTGGTCCTCACAGCATCACTTGAGAGGGCGATCTGCATCAAGAAGTCCAGGCGGCCACTCCATCCTCCAAACCAGGGGTTCTCAACCAGGGGGGAATTTCCCCCCTCAGGTTTTCAGGGGGGGGGGGGGGGAAACTGATACTAATATGGAAAAAATAAAGGATTTTCAGTATTATATGCATATTATTTGGAATGCACTTTTTGAGGCAGACAATCTTGGAAAGGAGGGGGGAATGACATTCTGACATATGGTGAAAGGGGTGCATGGGGCAAACAAGGTTGAGAACCACTGCTCTAATCCATATACTCAACAGAATCAGGACCTCTCGTAGTGAACACCGCCCACCCCCTAATGTTTGTTCGGGTAAGGCAGCAAACGCCAGCACTGACGCCAGTGGCGATAACACTCCTGGTGGTAAACACCGCCCCCCCCCCCCCCCAGCCGCCACATCTGGCGAGGTCACAGGCCGTGTGGGGGTGGCACGTGGTCGCAGGCTGAGAGATTTAATGTTTGTTCGGGTAAGGCAGCAAACGCCAGCACTGACGCCAGCGATAACAAGCCAGCGGTGATAACAGTCTCAAACACCTTATTATTTATATTCAGTAGTTCTTAAGGAGGTGTTTATAGCCTGAAGTTCCTAATATTTCCATAGTTCTCAACAGTTCAAAAGTCCTGTCATTTATAATTACAAAAAGAGCGAAGTAAAGGAACAGTTCAGATAGCTGCCATGTTGAAGGAGTTATTCATAGATGATTGGCAATTCGATGATTGTAATCGATAATAGTTAAACCTGATCTCCGACTTATGAAGACTAACCTGTAACATCTTGAAACTAATTTGCAACTCATTAGGATTAATTTGTAACTCATGCCAACTAATTTGCAACTCATAACAACTAATTTGCAACTCATGATAACTAATTTGCACCTTATTAAAACTAACCTTCGGCTTGATGATCAATATATTCACTGATAATTAACCTGTATCTTGGTGAAAATAATCTCTTACTTGTTCTACCTAATCGTCAGGCGTTGTAATAGGCAGTTTTGAGAGAGAGAGAGAGAGAGAGAGAGAGAGAGAGAGAGACCTACCTCCTACACCCTTCCTCATATTGGCCACGCTTCATTACTCCTACAACACCCCATTGTATTTCTTGCATTTCATTGTCATATAATAAAACAATAATGTGGCCTTGGGTGTCACGCCAATGCCACCCACACGATAGAGAGAGAGAGAGAGAGAGAGAGAGAGAGAGAGGCCCGTGGATTATGTCTGCCAAGAATAATTTTTTTTTACACACGCTGACTTTATAACTGTGTCATTATTTTTGTGTATGATAATAAGATCAGATTTGTGTCATTGTTTGGTAAATATATTTTTTTATTAATCGTCTAGAATATAATTTTATTTTATAGAGGAAAAGTTAATATTATTGTCATTATTCTTGGTAAAAAAAATATTCAGGAAGGGAAAAAAATATTATTACCTTCCGCGACTCTGAGACTCTTAATATTTATCGTAAATTTTAACACTACGCCTAATTAAAGTGAATTAATGATGAACTACAATACAGTACCTGATTATTACAGCTGGAACGTACCACTGAACTCTTCCTAACCTGGTCCGCTCGAGGTGAAAATATAGGTCAGTGGTATCTAAGTGACTTATTTTATTTATTTTTTTCCATTTCTGGTGATTGTTTCGTGTTATTTATTATGCTCAATTATTTTATATTATGTTAAGTGAATATGAATTTAGTTATTGTATTTTAACCTTATATTATGGTAACTGACTGAGGTAGCTGTGGCCTTTAACTTCACTCAGAAACTTAACTATTTGTGTTCGATTTTTTTTTTATTAAAGTTTCGCGATGATTAAAACAACGTATAAACTAACATCGATTATCTTGATAATTACCCTAATCAATATCAGTTCATAAACACATTAATTTCTTCAACATGCAAATATCCCGTTAAGTATAGAATCAGTCAATCATTATCAGCAGTAAGTTTCATCAGACCTCGTCATTACATCTCTTAAACATTTCATCACCACACGTCGAGACTCACTGCAGCGATGACTCTTTAACATGGTGGGTTAAACGGCGTCAGAGTTGCACTTAAGACTACAGTACAGAATATCCTAAGCTCCTGTGTTCTCGGATCGCCAGTCAGGGGAGATGTTTAATTTTTTTCTTGTGTAACTTAGAGAAAACGGAACTTAAGTGTGTTTGTTTACCTGGCAGCAGCAGTAACCTTTTAATTCCTTGATGTCGAGGCTGGGAGTCTTTTGTGTGTGTGTGTGTGTGTGTGTGTGTGTGTATGTGTATGTGTGTGTGTGTGTGTGTGTGTGTGTGTGTGTGTGAAGGTCACTTTTATCGGTAACGCCAACTAACACCACACATTGTCATACAAAAAATTAATTATCACATCATAAAAAACCTACCGTGTAATTATAGCGCTAAAATTTACAGCATCTTAAAGTTTTCGTAGAATTAGTGCAAGACTTAAAAGGAAGGAACTTAAGTTGAAGTATTTCTAATCGACTGTAATCGTTGTTGTTTTTCTCGGATGATGATACCTTGAAGGCAGGTGAAGTACGTGCTTACCTGAGGGTAATAATTAGGCAGCAAGAGCCACGCCTATACCTGATAATCACTATCCCTGACAAAGACTTAATTCCTCTGTTAATTATGACGATACTTAGGATAAAGACCTGCAGAGATCATGGATAATGGCAATGGTAAGGATTGATAATTACAACGAATAAAAATGATTGACGAGGATGATATTGATTACACTTGATCATGATCATTAGGCTGGGCTGAGATGATTGATATCTAATAAGTGGTTCTTTATATTCCAGTTTCCTTCCCTGATTTTTTTTCAATATGATACATGACTCGGCTTTGGTGAGAGAGAGAGAGAGAGAGAGAGAGAGAGAGAGAGAGAGAGATAACTTCATTCTTGTCCTTACCATCTCCGCCAGTGTCAACGATAAACCTACATTAAAATGAGATTATTAAAGTCGTCGTCTTCTTGTAGTCGTCGTCATCGTCGTCTTGTTGTTGTCGTCGTCGTCGTCGTCGTCGTAGTCGTCGTCTTGTTGTTGTTTTTGCCATTGTCGTCTCCTTGCTGTTGTTGTCGTCGTTGTCGTCTTCTTCTTGTCGTCGTCTTGTTGTTGTTGTTGTAATTGCCGTCTCCTTGCTTTTGTTGTCGTCGTTGTCCTCTTCTTCTTGTCGTCGTCTTGTTGTTATTTGTCATTGTCGTCTCCTTGCTATTGTTGTCGTCGTTGTCGTCTTCTTCTTTGTCGTTATCATCGTCTTCTTGTAGTCGTCGTCATTGTCGTCTTGTTGTTATCGTCGTCGTCGCCGTCATCGTCGTCTTGTTGTTGTTATTGTTGTCGTCTTTCATGAAAGAAAAGCGATGGCCCAGTGCAAATTTCGCTATCTAAAGAACGGATGGTGGAAAAATTAAGCATGTGAAATGCTTGTGGCGCGGCCCCCCTCCGCTCATCCGACAGTAACTCCTTTATTAAAGATGAAGAAGGCATCCGTCAGTACTGGAAAGAGCACTCCCATTCGCTACTCAACCAAAACACCGATGTGGATGCCCTGACTACCCAACAGGTCCCTTAACACCCAGAGCTGACCCACCTCAGTTATCCTCCATCCTGGGATGAGATAGCTACTGCCATCAAGCAGATGAAAAATGACAAAGCCTCAAGGCCTGATGGAATCTCAGCCGAGGTGTATAAAGCAGGAGGACCTCTGCTTACCAGCTGTCTCCACTCTATCCTGGAGAATATATGGGAAAAGGAGGAAATCCCTAAGATCTTAAAGACGCCTCCATCGTCAATATTTATAAGAACAAGGGAGACCGGTCAGACTATGGCAACAACCGTGGGTTCTCTCTGCTGTCCATAGCTGGCAAGGTTATCGCCAAAGTCCTCTCAAACAGACTTCCTCCTAAGAAGGAAAATTTCCTCCCAGAATTTCATTGTGGCCTTAGACTACCACGTGGCATTACTGACATAATCTTTGCTGCCCACCAGATACAGAAAAAGTGCAGAGAACAGCGTCATGATCTGCACATGGCCTTCGTCGACCTTTTGGCTGTCCACCAAAATTCATCTCCACGATGGCATGAACGGCAGTGTCCTGTACAATGGCACCCAGTCTGAGTTCTTCCCCATTCAATTGGGGGTAAAACAAGGATGTGTACTGACGCCAAATCTCTTTTCCATTTTCTTGTTTGCCCTTCTTTCTCGTGTCCATGCTAATTTAGCTGGCGGGGTGGACATTAATTACTGAATGAAGGGACTTTTCAGCATTAGACGACTCCAGGCAGGAATAAAGGCGTTGGCCGCTTCCATCCCTGAACTTCAGTATGCAGACAACTTCACCTTTGTCACTCACACTGAACACGACCTACAGAAGATCCTGAACACCTACGCAGACGCCTATGTACACTTCGGCCTTGGGGGTGAATGTACATAAAACTCAGATTCTCTTTCAGCCTGCCCCTGGTTCAGCCACACATCCACCTCCCATCCAAGTTAACAGTACTACCCTCTCTAATGTTACCCACTTTCAGTATCTTGGCTCCCACCTGTTCACCACTGCGAACATCGATGAAGAGATTCAACATCGGATCAGATGTGCATCTCAATCCTTTGGCAGACTCCATACCTGTAGGGAGGTGAAATTATCTACAAAGTTGCACATATATTGATCATTGGTCCTCCCCATCTTCCTGTATGGCAGCGAAACATGGGTAACATACAGGAGACACCTCAAGGAACTTGAAAACTTTCACCCGGGTAGTTGACATTCCATCCTCCGAGTTCGCTGGGAAGGCAGGAAAACAAATGCCAGTTTTATTACTGACACCTCCCCTCCCGCACTAGATGTAGTCCTCCACACGTGCAACGTTGTGGGCGGCCCTACCCGTCCCGGATCGTCCTCTCGAGTCACCAACGAAGGTGACATCCTTAATAACTCATATCATTGTATCATAGCTGGATGATCGTCATACTCGATCCCGAGTGACAACAAAGTAGTAGTAGTAGAGTGTGTGTGTGTGTGTGTATATGTGTGTGTGTGTGTGTGTGTGTGTGTGTGTGTGTGTGTGTGTGTGTGTGTGTGTATGCGCAATTAAAACATACTCGAATCCGAGTGACAGCAAAGTAGTAGTAGTAGTGGTAGTAGTTGTTGTTGTAGTGAGTGTGTGTGTGTGTGTGTGTGTACGCGCATTTAAAAGAACACCGGGTTCGACCAACTAGAACAAACAGTGAAGCATACAGTGGATGACGCTGTTAAAAGCTTCAGTAAGACACGACACTACGGCCTGTGCCTTACTGTGAAGTACTCAGGCAGGAGTGACGAGAAAAAGTGACTGTCACACCGCAAGAATCACCCGACTACCAATTAACAGCTTTATGACGTGCTTATACCATAAAGGGATGCAGCCACCCAGTAGATACACCGCCCGCCTCTTACGGTCGCTGGTCCGTGTCCGGAGTGCTGTGAATGGATACCGAACTTTATAGCTGGTAAAGAGGAAGTAGTTGAGTGCAGTGTTAGCCTCGGCGCCTCCTCGTGTGTCGTAAAAAAGCTTAGTGTTAAATCAGTACTGTCCTTAAATCATGATATACTTTCAGCACTTTCATCTTCCGTCTAATGTCCACGACTTCCGTTAATGTCTTTAGCACATCTGTTGATCTTTGAAAATTTATTTTGTGACAGACAGGAAACTTAAATATAATATAGTTGTAATAACCCCTGTGCTGTAAGGAGGGGTGGGGGAGGGGGGGGGTGGAAGGGGAGGAGTAGGGTCGATAAAGATACTTACACTACTAGTTATGTAAAGGTGTACAGGAAGATGATGGTACATTTACATTATTAATTCACTAAATCAGATAAACATTCCGAGTGCGAGTTTATTAGAGTTATTAAAACTCCTACAGGACACATTATAAACGTTCAACAAGATAATTGTCCTTTTAACGCGGAAATGGAAAAAAGTTTCTCCTGACAATTTTTTTTACGTGTCAGTCAGTCATCGTGTGGGGGGGGGGGGGGGGGTGCAGGTGGTGTGAAGCGCCTGGCGTTCACCTTCACCGGCTGTTACAAAATTTAGGAAATAACTCTAAACACACCTTCGCCCGCCATCTACCCACACGAGCGTTAGTGCCATCCTCAGTGTGGTTGTGTAAGACAACAGACACACACGTACCTCTTAACTTCCTACTGTTAAAACTAAGGTGTTGTTAACTTGAACACGAGCTTAAATACCTTAGTTGTTGATGCTTAGTAATACATTATAACCGTGTTGCTGTGAAGAGGCTGTTTTATATACACGTGGACACAGGGGAGTAAACTCACTCTGGCTCACCCTAGCTCACCCTACCTCACCCTGGCTCACCCTACCTCACCCTGGCTCACCCTGCCTCTCCCTGGCTCACCCTACCTCACCCTATCTTTACCTCACCACAAACACGTCACAACCAGGTAGATTCACACACTCAGCCAGGAAGAGATGCCAGCAGTGTGACACTTAAGAACACAAAATCCGGGTCACACACATTCCCCAACCACGGTGACATTAGTAGCATTATCAACCCATATTTAGGCCCATACTATAAATACAAAGATGGCCGTCGGCGTGGACATAGTATAATAGGTCTGGCGTTGTATGTAACCTCTACTAGTACCACACTGACCATGGCGATAAGAAGGCCAGGGGTCACCTTCAGAGTCTTGCCCTGCCTCTGCTACGTTAAGTATATGGTAATGAATTTAATTAAAAGACCCTCAGAACCTAATAATTATAATAGGCTGGATTTTTCAACCCCTCTTTAGGTATTTGTATAGCTCTATATAGTGGGATATAAGAATGCATATGAATGGCTTCCTTTAAACTACGACTCCCAGTTAATAACCTGAATGGTGACGAAATTGTACTTAGACTGGCATCCATCGTCGACATTAACTTTAAGAGTAAATATTAAAAAAAAATTCAGGAAATATGAATTTTTTTTTTGTGATCGTTATTTTGTTTTATCCTTCGCCTAATATACTATAGAGAGGAATTTCTTCTGATCATCGAAATTCGTTCATAATTGTTCCCGCGTCAACCCACCTCACTCATCCATCATATCTATTTTCTATTCGTGTGGAGATGTCATTAAATCATCTTTCATTAACACAAGCTAAATAAACCAATCAAAACTATTTTAGCGAAATATAAGATAGATTAGGTTGGCTTCGGTTGATTCGCTTGTTTATTTTAAAAGAACTAAACATCAAGAAACCTGTGTCTGTAGGCGGGTTATGTTGCAGTGTTTTTTCTTTAATATTATAAATTATTAGTTACGTTTTGTTTAAGCTTGAGATATTAGGTACACATATCTTATTAAACTAATCATATTTTGTCACCTTCTTCCTTATGTAAAGAAAGACATATGATGAGAAAATAACACGGAAATACTGAGAATAGTGTCAAGTGTCGTTTATAATTGATGGGTCATGCGTCTCACGTAAACAAGACCTCAGTTTTCCTGGTGACAGTGACGGAGGGACAGTGCTTGTGTTTACCAGCTCAGAGCTTGGTTATTTTTTCTCACAAACAGTAAATAGTGTGATAAAGAAACTGAGTGAAGAATTATGTATGGATGTAAGTGACTGGTACAACTCTTTACTTCAATAAGGTAAGATGGAAAACTGAGATAGACAATTAACTCTTATTTTTTCTTTATACAGTATACAACATGGGGTCAATAATTTTCGATACTAGTTTCCTTTCGTATTATGACCCACTGTATTTGATGATAAATTTGGTTTGTCGTCTTGTCCGGTTTACAAATTTACGAAAGAAATATGATAAGTCGGATTTAAAATAAAGTAGACGGTTTACCTTTGTGATCCGATATTTTTAGAACCTGACGAGAAACGAACCACTAAAACAGTCGAAACTAACCAAACCTACCCAACCCTAACGTAATCCTAACGTAACTCATAAGTATTCTATGATCGTTAGGTTAGGTTAGCGAAGTTAGTTTTGGGTTGGTGAATAAAATTACTTGTTGCAGTTGTGTGTCAGCCACCAGTAAGAAGCACATCGCACAGAACGTAACAGATGACTTCGTTCGCTTTGAATATTTGTGTAACATTAAATTAAGAAAAAAAAAATTATCAGGGTTAAAAGATTTATGGCTATTAAATTGTCAAAAATATTACTGGCAACCAAAACTGCCTTTTAAAATAGACGAATTGATAAGCATTATTTTTCTTCTATTTTTAACGTGTGGATCATGATAATCGTAGCAAATAATTTTTCTTTCCAAGTAAAAGTTCACAAAGGCGGTAGTTTACGAGTGAAAGGAAAATAAATTATCATAGTAAGTTTTTGTTTGATTTACAATAAAGATCCACGGTAATTTTTTTATTTACAGTATTTATTTATGGTTGTTTCTTGTTTTATTTACAGAGGAAATCTACATTGTTTATTTTTGGGAAATTTTGTTTTAGTTACAGTGGGATACTTACTGTAGGTTCATATTTTATTTGCTAAGTATTTACGGTAATCTTTTGTTGTATTTGTTGTTTATTTAAGGCGGCCTCTTTACCTACACATACACCTCGTAGGAAGACTTTCTTACCTGTCGTATATTTTCACCGTCGTTTTGGCAAGTGTTATTTTACATTATTTTCACTCATATTTTTTTACCTTTTATTTAGTTTTCTTCTTTTTTTTTTACCTGTGGTTTCATTAGTCTTTCATGAATGACGAATTACAAATAGTTAAATACCTCTTCACCGTGAGCCAAGAGACGACAAACTCCAAACTATGTGCAGGGTAATGAGACTGGTCACGTGATGATTGGCCCCTCCCTCCGCTTATTGCATCTGATGATTAAGTACCCTCATGCTATCTTGTGGTGGTGGGGGGGGTTGTGTGAGGTTAAGTTAGGTTGTGTTAGGTTAAGTTAGGTTGTGTTAGGTTAAATTAGGTTGTGTTAGGTTAAGTTAGGTTGTGTTAGGTTAAATTAGGTTGTGTTAGGTTAAATTAGGTTGTGTTAGGTTAAGTTAGGGTGTGTTAGGTTAAATTAGGATGTGTTAGGTTAAATTAGGTTGTGTTAGGTTAAATTAGGGTGTGTTAGGTTAAGTTAGGTTGTGTTAGGTTAAGTTAGGGTGTGTTAGGTTAAATTAGGTTGTGTTAGGTTAAGTTAGGTTGTGTTAGGTTAAATTAGGTTGTGTTAGGTTAAGTTAGGGTGTGTTAGGTTAAGTTAGGGTAAGTAAATTTAGGTTAAGTTAGATTAGAATAGGTTAGGTTATGTCTGTGTTATATTAAGTTAGGGTAGGATATGTTATGTTAGGTGAGGGTTAGGTTAGGTTAGCGTTAGGGTGTCTAATCATCAGGTGAAACAAGCTGGTGGAGGGGACAATCTTCAGGTAATCTAATTAAAGAAGCAATACAACGCCCCTTACCTGTTCTTACCCTCACACTCATTGATGACAGTCCAATTATGTTCATTAATTTATGTCTTCACCAACGAGCCACAACCTAACCTAACCTAACCTAACCTAACTTAACCAAACAACAAAGACTGGTAATGGCTGGATATATGACATTGATATTAAGACGATAACCTGTTAACGAGAAATTATATCGGTTCTTTATAACAACTGAACGTAATGTAACACTATGTAAAGTCTCTCGTAATGGTGGTGGGTTTTTGGTTGGTGGGATTTTGACTGGAAGGATTTTTTCGAGGGATTTTTTTCTGGTAGGATTTTGATTGAAGGGATTTCTTCTAGTAGTTTGGTAGGTATTGTCTGGTAGGTTGTTGACCGAGCAGAGGTTCACGACATTAGGTATTGGGAGAGAACTTGAATAGGAGCCGCATCGGATAGGGTTATAATGACGTTTCGTGATAAGTTATATAAGAACATAAGAACATAAGAAAGTGGGATACTGCAGGAGGCCGACTGGCCCATACAGGGCAGATCCCTTTCACACCCATCCCAGCACTTCCATGTGCCTATCCAACTTCGTCTTGAAGCTCCCTAGCGTCCCCGATCCTACTATAGCACTCGGTAGCCTATTCCACATATCCACAACTCTATTACCAAACCAGTGCTTGCCTATATCCTTTCTGAATCGGAATTTATCTAATTTAAAGCCATTTGTTCTAGTTATTTCGTTATTACTGAGCTTCAGAGCATCTTCCATTTTACCCTTGTTAATCCCACTTACCCACTTGTACACCTCTATCATATCTCCCCTAACTCTACGCCTCTCTAATGAATGTAAGCCTAAGCTTTTCAGTCTTTCTTCATATTGAAGGTTTCTAATATTATGGATCATTTTTGTCATTCTTCTTTGTACTCTCTCCAAAGAATCTATGTCCATTCTATAATAAGGACACCAGAACTGAACCGCATAATCCATGTGTGGCCTCACTAATGCTAGGTAAAGTTTCAAGATAACGTCAGCAGTTCTGTTACTCACAGACCTAGATATGAACCCAAGAATCCTGTTTGCCTTGTTGCGAACGCTAATACATTGTTTTCTAGGTTTCAAGTCGTTGCTAACAAATACACCTAGATCTTTTTCACAAACTGAGTTTTCTATTTCCGTGTTACCTAGTTTATACTTAACGTTTGTATTCGTCTTCCCTATCTGTAGTACCTTGCATTTATCAGTATTAAAATTCATTTGCCAGTCTACTGACCACTCATGTAAGGTATCTAGATCTCTTTGAAGGTGTTCAAAGTCACTGTCTGAATTTATCACTCTCCCCATTTTGGTATCATCTGCAAATTTACTAATCCTACTAGTTATGCCTAAATCAAGATCATTAATGAATATAACAAACAGCAGAGGGCCTAATACAGATCCCTGGGGAACTCCGCTTTTGACCGCATCCCAGTCTGACTTTAATCCATTTATGCTGACTCTTTGTTTCCTACCAGTTAACCATGACCTAATCCATTTTAATAATGATCCACCTATTCCATGTGCTTCTACCTTCCTTATCAATCTCTCATGAGGGACTCTATCGAATGCTTTACTGAAATCTAAATAAATTATATCATATGACTTATCATTATCTACCGCTTCATATACTTCTGAGAAAAAGCTAAGCAAATTTGTGAGACAAGAACGTCCCTGGGTGAACCCGTGCTGAGAAGAATGAATTAAGTTGAATGTTTCAAGGTGGCTTCTGATTTTTGTAGCAATAATTGACTCTAGCAACTTGCCTATGATTGAGGTGAGACTAATGGGACGGTAATTTGATGCAATTGATTTATCACCCTTTTTGAAAATCGGAACTACATTTGCAAGTTTCCAAGCTTCTGGCACTAGGCCCGATTCTAATGACTTATTAAATAAAACTGCTAATGGATTACTCAACTCATCTCTACATTCTTTTAATATTCTAGCATATACCTCGTCTGGACCAGGCGATTTATGAGGCTTCAGTTTGTTAATTACTTTAAGCACATCGTTACTAGTAATATTGATATTCATCAACATATTTTCTATACTGTCGTTATATACCTTATGAACTTCTGGAAACTGTGCTAGGTTTTCATTTGTGAATACGGAGCGAAAATGACTATTTAACGAACTACACATTTCTAACTCATCATCAGTCATTTCTCCTGTCGTAGTTTTAAGGGGACCTATTGTATCTCAAACCTTTGATTTATACAGTTGATAAAAAGCTTTGGGGTTATTTTTCGATTCGTTTGCTACCTTGATTTCATAATTTCTCTTTGCTTTCCTAATTTCTGTTTTTACCTGTCTTGTTAGGTTCTGATAGTAACCAAGTAAGTGATTTTCGCCTTTCTTAACTTTTCTATATACTCCTTTCTTTTTCCCTAGAAGATCTAAGAGTCTATTATTCATCCATTTTGGTTGGTTCCGTATCGATCTGAATTTTCTTTTAGGGATGTGTTTATTTTGAGCATTATTGATTGTCGCAATAAATTGTTCATAAGTAGCTGCTAAATTAAATTCGGGGTTATCCCGTCCTAAGTTGACAGTTTCCGGAGGTGTGGGGGGGATTAATCTTTTGACCATAGGGTCATCCCTTAGGTCTCTCCTTAAGCTACCGTAATTAGCCTTCCTAAAATCCTGGATCAAGGCCGAATTTTCCTTCTTCCTGCCATCCCATATTCTGTTAAAATATATGGCTTTATGATCACTGTTTCCTAGTTCGTCTCCAATCCCAACATCTTTTACTAGATTTTCATTATTACTGAGAACTAAATCGAGGATATTATTTCCTCTAGTGGGCGAGTTTATGAATTGATATAAAAAACTATCTTGTACTACTTCTAGAAAATCTTCAGATTCATTATCGCTAAGTTGATTTTTCCAATCTATGCCTGAAAAGTTGAAATCGCCTAGAATACATACATTGTTTCTATCAGATGCCTTCTTTATTTCCTCCCATAGCAATTTACCATCGTTCCTACTCAAATTAGGCGGTCTATATATAACACCAATGACTACGGATTCACTGCCCTCACCAATCTCTACCCAAATACTTTCATTGTCGCTATTTGTTTTAATGTTTGCAGCTTTTTAATGACACCCTGATATACACTGCTACACCGCCCCCTCTCCTTCCTACTCTGTCAAATTTAAATAGGTTATATCCTGGAATATGAAATTCTGCTAAAAAATGTTTGAAAAGAATGTTAATAGATTAGTTAGACAAGAACGTCCGCTTGTGAAGCCATGCTGGGAATCATTGATCAATCGGTGCTTCTCCAGGTGATTTCGAATAGAGTTTGAAATGATTGCTTCCAGTAATTTGCCTACTATTGATGTTAGACTGATTGGGCGGTAGTTAGAGGATAGTGATCTATCCCCCTTCTTGAAAATCGGTATTACATTTGCTATCCTCCAGGATTCTGGTACTACACCTGTTTTTAAGGACATGTTAAACAACTTTGCTAAGGGCATACTACGCTCTTCCTTACATTCCTTTAATACTCTGGCAAATATCTCATCGGGACCAGGTGACTTATTAGGCTTTATTTTGTCTATTTGCTTACTAACATCGTTACTAGTCACTACTATCTCGCTTAATTTGTTTTCTAGCAATCACTATCTCTGAATAGAGTCGGTGCCTCGGGTATCATGTTTAAATTTTCGGTGGTGAAAACTGTTGAAAAATATTTATTCAAATTATTGCTCATTTCTCTGTCGTTATCAGTGAGCTCGCCGGCGTCGGACCGTATTGGTCCAATCTTTTCTCGTGTTTTAGTTTGATACATTTGGTAGAATCCTTTGGGGTTTGTCTTCGCCTCCCTTGCTATCCTTACCTCATTATTCCTCTTTGCTTTCCTTATCTCGGTTTTAACCCTACTCGCCAATACCCTATAATAGTCCCGGAGGTGAATTTCGCCACGATTTAACCTTCTACCTATAGCCTTCCTTTGGCTTTGTATAATGTTAATTCTTCTTCTTCTTCTTTTTCCTCCTATTTCTTCTTTTTCCTCCTCCTCCTTATTCCCTCCTCCTCCGCATTCCCTCCTCTTCCTATACGTGATACGTGGTTAAGGATAAAAAATGGTCAAAGGTCAAGCTGCTGTGAACTGGTGCCTCCCTGGCGTGCAGCAGCTTAATGAAATAGTAAAGGGACAGTTCTAAAACAGCTTAAAACAGCTTTAAAATGCTTAAAATATAAAGAACAAGTACTCATGTCTTGTGGTTGCCAGTACTCATGTTTTGTGGGTGTGTCAGAACTCTTATTTTTTGGTTATGTCAGTACTCATGTTTTGTGGGTGTGTCAGAACTCTTATTTTTTTGGTTATGTCAGTACTCATGTTTTGTGGGTGTGTCAGAACTCTTATTTTTTGGTTATGTCAGTACTCATGTTTTGTGGGTGTGTCAGAACTCTTATTTTTTTGGTTATGTCAGTACTCATGTTTTGTGGGTATGTCATCGAGAACTGTGTTTACTCAGCCCTCGAGATGGTCAGAGGAGCTGAGTAAAGACCTTGACGTGTTTCGAGGAAGGTTGCGTTTATTGACTGACTATACCTGTTTAGCGGGGTATACAGTATATACAGTTAATGTCCGCTTAACGTATTTGATGCATCCCTGAAAATATGTTCGTTAAGTGGAAGAACACTCTACCTGGCACAGTGGTTGGCGTGTTTTGTGAGATGTGGCAACTCTGTGTTTGTTTACATAGTATAACAACTACCCCAAAACGCCCTAAGGAACCTCGCAATAGTAGCCAGACTAAGGATTCTAGATAAGCATTCCACACAGGTGCCACATCACAAAACGCGCCAGACACTGTATCAAGTATAAGTGCAGGCAATTGTACTGTACATTAAGCGGATACTGACTGTTTTCTTCCTATAGTGGCATTCATATTTGATAGATGACTAGAGGCAGTCCCAGTCAGGGCCTGAGACATATCAGTAACACCTGGTAGTGAGAGGAGCTTTGTGGTTCAGGCCTTTGCTCAAGAAGCCACTACTCGCCGGGGTTCAGCCAAGACCTTGAAGACGACCCTGTTCTCTCAAACTCTTTAAGTGTAAAATAATACTGAGAAATTAAGACGATATCCATGGTGCTATTTGTTATTAATGTTCCCTGTGTGGATTGCCAGCCCTTAGGGTAACACTAACCTACATTTAAAGGAGAAAAATAGGCTTCTATTCTGAAAGATCCATAAGTTGTTTTCCTAAAGTTGGAGATGTGAGAGTGTGTCTCATCTGGACCACTTTATACAGTCCATGTACAATGAATGGGTACTGAAATTGCACTGAGACTCGACTATAACTAGATGCATTCTTTTATTTCAGTTTGAGGTTAGCGATCACCAGTCTTACACAACACTAGGCCAGCATGAAATAATTTTTCTTTGTGAATCGAATTAAATTTGTCTCCAGTAAGTAAGTGAGTGAGTCAGCCACGTGTAGAGGTCCAACAACTAAATATAATGAATTTCAGAGAATCTTTACTCCTGTGCCTTACTTAGGAGTCGTCACATGAAGCGGTAAGAAGGCTAGAGTACCATTAGTGGTGGAAGAGCAACCGTGCACGTGGAAGCAACAACAATGACATCGCTAATGCACTTCTGACTTATCTGTAACACTCCAACAACAACAACAACACCTCGCAGACCCTGACACACCCAAGGTCACACCCCGTCCACGCCAGCTCAGCGTGTGTAAGGTAACACTGGGTGTCATTACTTGGCGAAATCGAAGATTTGTCAAGTATGTTGATCGGAACGGTCAGTTGTCGGTCTATTTGTTTATCCTTTAATACGTCAGTCTCGGCAATTTTCAATCCGATTTTTACAGAAATTTCACAGCTGGTTACTCTTACCAGGATCTTGTTACTGTACAGATTTTGATCAACATCAGACATTAGTTAGGATCACAGATGTACAGGGATAATTATTAACCTATTGCTCCGAAAACTACCAGGTGACTAATGGCGGTCTGTTACTTCAGCAGAGTTCAGTACATCGCCGACCTCTGCTGTCACCACGCGCTACAAAGTTTGCTTCAAGCCTATTTAAATTGCAATTTTTAATAATCCAGTTATTGTCGGTGTAACAATGTACTGTACAGTAGTTTCAGAATATGTTGTTTGATGTGAAGGACGACGGTGTTCACTGGTGCTCATTAGCTCAGTCATATTTCCACAACGTCCTGATTTAGCCCAAGTTTTGTAATATTGTCTGTGATTATAAAAGAATACAAAGCCTCTATATTATAGTTTCTTAGGTCGTTTGGTGTACCATTTGTATCGGCCTTTGAACCAGATTTTTTTTTATCATAGACTGTCCCAAAGTGAATTGATAAACAAACATTACCTGCAGACTAACTACCTACATGTTCAGTTAACCAATTATTCACTTTGTTTAATGTTTCTCATTATCTTGAAATCGAGGGAATAGAAACATCCACTTTAGTGACTCTTCTGGCGGAATTACTAAAGAAAATTATTATCATATTATATCTTCAACGTGACAGTGGAGAGAGAGGTTTAGTGTGAGCTGAGCTGACCACTCGACCGCGTTACTGCCCTAAACTAACCTAACCAGCGGGGAGAGGGTGAATGGGTAGGAGGAAGAATGGGTGGGTGGGAGGAAGAATGGGTGGGTGGGAGGAAGAGTGATTGGGTGGAAGAGTGGGTGTGTGAGAGGAAGGGTGGGTGAGTGGAAAGATTGAGTATGAAGCTTATAGGTAAACATTTCACATTGAAACGACATGTCCAAAATTTTTTCTTTCGAGTAAACAAAACAAATTAAACAAACTGTCACTGAAGAAGGTGAGATAAGAACAAACAGGTAACAGACAGGTAAGGAAGCTAAAATAAACAAAAAATAAACCATGTAATACATTATCAGGCACTAACACACACACACACACACACACACACACACACACACACAGAACCTTGGAAAACTACATACCCGTGTTTTTAAGTGTAGGGAGCTGAAACTATCGGCAGAACTACACGTCTGTAAAGTAGTGGTCCGTCCCACCTTGCTCTGTAACAGCGAGACATGGGTCGCATACAGAAGACACCCGAAGGCACTTGAGTTTTGATCAGCGTAGTCTACGTTCCATACCCAGAGTCTGCTGTGAAGACAAGAGGATAAGTGCCAGTATCCTCGCTGACACCAGCTGTTGGAGTATCGAGGCTGACAGTGTCTATGACCAGCAATGTTGGACCGGCCACGTAACTTTGGCATATAATAATAAGAGACTATTTTGGGATAAATTTCTTCAGATTTTCTCATATTTATTATGAAAAATTATATTCTGATTAAAAACTGTCATTTCAACACATAATAGGCATTTAAAAATTCGTGAATGCCTCTAAATATTGCTAAGTTATAGACTGTTCAGTACAATGCACACAGATGTCGGTAATTTTATTGTTGTGCAGAAGTTCCAAACAAACCAGTCTTGGCATTTATTTCAGTGTAAATATAAAAAGACACCAAGCAAAACACAGTTATCACTCGCTTTGAATCTGATATTAAGTCTAGACAGCTTTACTGCACTTGCAATTGCAAAGATGTGAGCATTGAAGGTTTGCTTTGCCTCGTGTGCAACGTGAATAGTTTCCTGTACAAGAACATTCGACCGACTCTGCAGGAATTGTTAACCAGACAGGATTCCACAACCCAGAAGTTTTGGTCTAACAATATCTTTCTGGTGATGGCACATTTTGCTACATCTGAGTGCTGGTTGTCCAAACTCCAGCTTGATAAACCGCTAGACTCGCATGCTGAAGAAGGACATCTTTTGTTGGTGGAAGTCTGTCAACTGGCCTATTGTTTAGACAAAATAGCTCCTTTCGCAGTTCATTGACAGAACTGAGAGGGTTTGATCTGTCCTAAAGAACGACAGTGAAACGCTCCAAGCGCATGAACTGGATAGAATCCAAATTGAGGTCTTCAAAAGGATGAGTGGCCAGGTATGCAAATGTCTCTGAAATCTCATTTTATGCCTGCTATGCTTGCCAACCAGACAGCTTTCCTTTTTTCTCTTGAATGCTGATGTAACATCTCATCCACTGAGTGCATGAAAGACTGACAGTGATAATGATTTCTGGCATCCAAGACTGGAACAAATGGTATTGATACTTAAATACCTGTAGTTTCCCATTTCAAAAGTCACCCAGATGTCTGCCAATGTTTGAGTGGTTGTAAGCTCACCGAATACGTCAACAAGAAATGGCGTCGACATCAGTGTCCACTGTTCTGACTTGGATAGATTTCCCTCCATGCTACAAAACATGTAAGATGTGATCAACAATTCTGGTGTCGCTTTTCTCGTGACTACAAGAAGTCATAAAATTGCCTGTACCTTTGGACACTTACTGATCTCGTTGATGTGATGTCGACAGCCTTGGATGGTGTGAAGGTGAAATCAACAACTTTTTACGTAAGAAAGTCAAAAATTTATTTATTTTCTTCAGCATGAAGGAAATCCATCCAATTGCCCGGAATTTTTGTCTGAGCTGACACCCTTCTGCGAATTCCCTTTCTCTTGGAGATCCCTTAAGATAATTTGGCATGTAAATTTCTCATACAGTATCAAGCAGTGAGTCATTCCGCAGTTGGTTTTGGAGATATGCAATGAGTAATGTATCAGCATATTCCTCAATTCTGCTTACACTTGCTGTCGCAAGGGAATGGACAATAACAGCCCCATCCATGATTTTGCGGTTGTAAGATGAAGGCACCTCAGGTTGGTCACTCTGTTCAAGAGAACGAAGCAACTGGGACTTAGTGGCTGACAATGAAGTTTGCCGAAGCCTGAAGGTAGATATGAGTGTACTTTATGAGAGAAAAAATCGTCAAGATCCCCAGCTCGATTCTGCATAGAGATATAGAGCTGCCCAAATAGTTCTTTAATATTCTTCCCTTGGCTTGAAGTCCTTTTTGGTTGAGCATTCTTGAACAATGGCAATAAATTTTTCTGTACTTGTTCATGTATGGAAATGCTGCGGTCCTCCAGGACATTCCTGACGTACTCCTGGTATTGCCTCTGACCAGTATTATCGAGATTCCGAATTGATTCAGCCACTGATTTATTGATGCAGTTCTGACTGTCAAAGAGTTATCAGCTCAGGAAAGTCTGTTAGGAAAGGACTTCCCGTTTTCCTTATGATGTTGGAGAGGCTGTTCCCCTGCATTTTAAATGTCATCTGATTGGACAATCCCTGTTAGTGATGCTTAAAGTTTTGGGGTTCTCGGGATCACCATCAGGTAAGTATTCACCCTCAAACTGCTTAATCATCCAAGAAAGCTCTGGCCCCTATACCATCCAGCGTTTGAAAGCATGAGAATTATCCATGAGCCCAATACATCCACCTGAAGACTTGACAACTTTGTTTTCTTGTTCATGGGTTTGTTCTATAGGAATGGCGCAGAACTTCTTCATGGTGTGGGAATTATTGAGGAACTGGTATTTGATGGAATGAGGCAATGACTTCATGTCCCTGATGTGAACAGGTGCCCATCTGGAAAAATTCACATGATCCAGCGCAAAGAACAGGTGAGTAAGCGAATATACTAAAACATGCAACTAAACATTGACACTTTACCTTGTATTATAAAGAATAACAAATCTACAAGAAAGATCCCGTTAATTGGCTGCCATATTGGATATTCGTGAGCCAAGAGAATTGTGGGTAAAGTTGTAAGTGGCTCCGAGGCTAAAATACAAAGGTATGTCCCAAGGAAACTTAATACCAAATTACAAGCTTTTATCGGCCATGTCTCGAAAATTTTGTGATACCTGTACGTGTACAGTGTCAAACATTGGTGCGGGCAACGGGTAACGTACAACGATACACTCAAGACTGATCTGAAAAAAAAGAAAAGCTCCAAATTGACTCTCGCACCTGGGAGACCATCACCCCCAACCGTGCAGTTTGGAGAAGGACCGAACGAGGGGGGCTACAAAACCTTAGGCGTTGATCGACTACCTGCCGAGGCAAAAAGCGCCGGTGTTGGAGAGATGCTGCCGTCGCCCCTCTCTCACTAAGGGCAGTCCCGTTTACACCCAATCCCATGTTTGAAGCTGCCCAGTGTATTCGAGTTAATGATGATGTTTGGTAACTTGTTCCACTCATCCAGTTCTCTCTTTCCAAACCAATGTTTACCTATCTCTTGCCTAAATTTCAATTTGTCTAATTTAAAATCATTGCTACGAGTTTGCTTCTGGTTGGATAGTTTGAGCACCTTTGTTTAGCCCTGACTTTCATTTATAAACCTCGATCATATCGCCCCTCACTCTACGTCTGTCGACAAAGTGCAAATTAAGATGCTTTAACGTGTTTCTGTACCCAAGGCTTGTAATGCCCAGGATTAGTCTTGCCATTCTCCTCTAAATTCTTTCTAAGGATTCTCTATCCATTCTGTAGTACGGTGACCAGAACTGAACCGCATAATCCAAGTAAGGTCTCACAAACACAAGATATAGTTTTAAGATGACCTCGATAGTCTTGTAACTAACATTCCTTTGTATGAACCCAAGTACTTTGTTAACCTTGTTTCGGGCAAATACACATTGTTTACTTTGTTTGAGATTCCTACTATCATTACTCCTAAATCTTTCTCACAGTCGGATTCTCAATAACAACGTTGTTCATCTGATATCTGGTTTCCTTGTTTACATCTCCTTGAAGAAGTACTTTACATTTGTCCACATTGAATTTCATCTGCCATTTTTCAGACCATTCGATTTTTTGTTTAGATCTTCTTGTAGTTTTGCGGAATCCTCGTCAGATTTAATTACACGCTCTATTTTAGTATCATTAGCAAATTTACTAATGTTGCTGTCTACACCTATATCTATGTCGTTTATATATATATAATAAATAGTAATGGTCCAAGTACTGAGCCTTGGGGTACTCCACTAGTGACGTTACCCCAATCGAATTTAGTGCCGTTAATGCTTACTCACTGTTTCCTGTCCTGTAACCACGCCCTAATCCATTTTAGAATATCTCCTCCAATTCCAGGAGCCTCCACTTTACATATTAGTCTTCCGTGGGGGACTCTGTCGAAGGCTTTGCTTAAGTCGAGGTATACCACATCGTAATCGTGCCCGTCGTCCACTGATTCGAAAACAGCTGAAAATAATGTTAATAGATTAGTCAGACATGAACGCCCACTTGTGAGGTCATGTTGGGAATCATTGATCAACTTGTGTTCTCCAGGTGATTTCAAATAATTTGAAATTATTGCTTCCAACAATTTGCCTACAATTGATGTTAAACTGATTGGACGGTAGTCAGAGGATAGTGATCTATCTCCCTTCTTGAAAATCGGATTCTGGTACTACACCTGCTTTTAATGACATGTTAAATAAATTTGCTACGGGCATAATAAGCTCTTCCTTAAATTTCTTTAATACTCTGGCAAATATATCATTGGGACCTGGTGACTTATTAACATCGTTACTAGTCACTACTATCTTGCTTAATCTATTTTCTTCACTATCTCTGTATATAGTCGGTGCCTCGAGTATCACGTTTAAATTTTCCGTGGAAAAACTGTTGAAAAATATCTGTTCAGATTATTGCTCATTTCTCCGTCGTTGTCCATTAGGTCGCCGGTATCTGACTGTATTGGTCCAATCTTGTATCATATTTAAGTTTGATACATTTGGAAGAATCCCTTGGGGTTTGACCTCGCCTCCCTGGCTACCTTCAGTTCATTATTCCTCTGTTTTTCTTATCTCGGTCTTAACCCTACTGGTCAATACCTTATAATAATCTCAGAGGTAAACTTCACCACGATTTATTCTCCTACCTATAGCCTTCCTTTGTCCAATAATATTCTTTAAATAATTATATTTATCCATTTGGGGTCATTGCTATTTGATCTGTGTTCTCTGTATTGTATGTTCTGCCTACGTTGCATTAAGTAACTCATTATTTAAATTATTCTGGAAATCGTCAGCATAAGATCTCGTGATCAGGTCATCCTCAGCCATCATATTTTGTGAGGTTATCATTGTCAGGTCACCAGGTAAAGTGAGGTCTCCCTTAGTGGGTACATTGTGTGAGGTCATGAAATTCACCTCCAAACGTGATAACTCTTCTCTCTCTTGCCTTTTCAAACTATAAAAGTTTTCCCTTCTGAAATCTGGAACTTTAATGGAATTTTCCTTGCGACTGACATTAAGTTCAACTTTGAATCTCACTTCTTTGTGATTGCTGTTAGCTAGTTCGTTCTTCACCTCGACAATGCTAATGAGGTTTTCTTTTTTTGACAGAAGTAAATCGAGTATATTATTACCCCGGTTGGGTTCGGCTGTATGTTGACTTAGGAAATAATCCTGAACTGTTTCAAGAAAATCCTCTGATTCTGATTTACCTATAAGGTCGGTCCAGTCTATTACTAAAGTTAAAGTCGCCAACTACACAGACTTTGCTATGTCTGGATGCCCTTCACATTTGATCCCAAATAAGTCTCTCATTAACTCTATCAAGATTAGGATGTCTATATATCACTCCTATGATTATTTTTTTCCCAACCATCGGTTAATTCTATCCAAATTGTTTCTGTAGGGGGTGCTGGTGGTAGAGTGGTACCACTCTTGCCTTCGCAAGCGAGATGTCACGGGTTCGAAACCCGGGCCGGTGGAAGTTGTTTGGACATACTTCCTAGCCCCCATTAGTCCCTGTTCATCTAGCAGCACAGTAGGTACCTGGTGTAAATCGAAAGTTGCGAATTCGTATTCAGGGACAAGTTGTTGGAGTTTCCAATAACTTGATGACAAAATCATTGACTCTCCAGGCTTCTATGCCCTTGACTCTTCAGGCTTCTACGCCCTTAACTCATGAGACATAAAGGCAAGCATGAACTTAGCATGCTTCCCAGTTGGGCACTGTAAACGCTTCTGCGCTTCACCTTGCACAAGGCTGTAGGGGGGTGCCCAATAAAAAAAAAAAAAAAAAAAAAAAAAAAATTGTTTCTGTATTCAGTTCAGTTTTATTTCCTTATTTATTTTACACTTCAGATTTTCCTGAAATATATTGCTACCCCGCCTCCTTTCCTAATCTTCCCTTTGGTATGGTATAATTTGTAACCTGTAATTTGGTATTCGACAGGTAACTCACGTGAGTCTAGGTTTATCCTTGTTTCCGTGAATGCTATTACATCGACTTTTTTGGTACATACCAACGCTCTGATTTCATATATTTTGTTTCTCATACTTCTACTGTTTGCGTAGTACACATTTAAGTTAGTCGTGATCTGAGTCCCCCCTCTGTTGCGTTTAGGTTTTAACTCCCTGCCCAATTTAGTTTTGTCAACATTCCTAACACTATTTCTCAGTAACTTTTCGTTTTGTTTACCCGCTCCTACTAAAGTCTCCTCGATCCCCGTGGTCCCATCCCTAGACAGATGCATCCCATCCCTAGCATGTAGGTCCCTTCGGCCGTAAAAGTTGGCCCAGTTGTCAATGAATGCGACTGATATTGATTTGAAATATCTGTCAAGACGGCCATTGACACTAACTGACCTTGACAACCATTCATAGCCAACTCTACTTCCAGGCAGGACACCACCTTTGGCAGGGATCCCTCCCTTCACCCTAATACGTTCGATAGCTGTCTAGAACTTATCAAGGAGCTCCTCACTCCTACACCAGCCAATATCATTGCCTCCTGCACTGAGGCAGATAATGGGTTTGTTCCCATTACCAGACAGGTTATTGTCCATCTTGTCAACTATATCCTCCACCCCAGCTCCTGGCAAACAGACCCTCATCCTATTTTTATTTTTAGTACAAAAAGCTCTATCCAGGTACCGTACCTGGGAATTATGGTTTCGTACCTTCCTTCTCAGCCCTGCCCCTGACTATGTTAACGTCCATCCAAGTTGCAGGAAAGATAGAGAGGTTCACGGTGTGTAATAATAATAATAATAATAATAATTAACGGTTTATTGAAAGAGCTTGGCAGCCAGAAGGCTGAAAATATACAGTTACATATTTGGGGAGTGGGTTACGAATTACAAATAATATACAAGTAACATAAGTGACACAAATAAGACATATAATAACTTAGATGGGGAAAAGCTCAAACTACAGTTCAATTCAACATAGTGACAGTGTTACAGTATTACAAGTTATTGATAATTTTTACAATGGTTGGGACTGGGCTGTTCTTATAGCGATCAGTTCGTGCACGTATGGGCTGGATGCGGTTGTGGTGTCGAACAGCAATTCTCGGACAAGGGACCTCGGGTGGTAGCAGGAGCCGGTGTCGGGGATGGTGTAGAAGCTTCTTACCAAATTTGCAGATGAGGTCGTGGTGATGGTCAGTGAGAGTCGAAAGGGTCAGTGTGTTGAGCGCTTCTTGATATGTGGAGTAGGAGGAGGAGAGAATAATCTTGCATGCCCTCTTTTGCACTTTTTCTAGGTGTTTACGTTGTGTGGCATTTAGGGAGGAAGACCAGGTGGGGGAGGCATAGGTGAGCTTGGGAAGTATGAATGTTGTGTAAACACTGAGGAGCTCGTGTGCAGGAACTCCGAGGGACTTGAGTCGGCGGAGGAGGTGGAGACGGAAACTGGAGGATTTGACAACTTCATTGACGTGTGGTTTCCAATTTAGTTTGTTGTCTATGGTGACGCCGAGGAGCTTCGTGGAATCTACGACCTGGAGTGTGTTCGGACCTAGAGTAATGGAAGGAGGTGGGACAATGTCGGAGGAGAGGTTGATGTGCATAACCATGGTCTTGGTATGGTTGATGGTGACATGGTTGTTGGTAGCCCAGTTTTGGAGACTGTTCAATAAATCCTGAAGGGCGGTATAGTTGGGAGCAGAATTGTTGACGCTGATCCCAATGGTGGAGTCGTCGACATATTTCCAGCGAGCAGGGGTTTCTCTTAGGGCATCATTGATGAGCATAAGGAAGCAGAGTGGTCCCATCTTGGTGCCTTGGGGGACGCCACAGGTGAGTGACTGAAAGGTGGAGACAGCCCCTCGGAAGCGTACAGCTTGGCGTCGGTCACTGAGGAAGTCTGTAAGCCATGGTATGAGGCTTCTTCGAAGCCCGAGGTCAATAGCTTTGTTGATGATTATATTGTGGTCGACTAGGTCGAACGCTTTAGTGAAATCAATGAAGGCGACAGCTACAGACGTTTTTCGTTTCTCGAGATGGCGGTATATGTAATCGAGAAAGCTGACAAGACAGTGAGTGGTGGAGGAAGTTTTCATGTTGCCAAATTGCTGAGGGTCTACGACTCCTGCAATATCAGCATAAGCCCAGTCGAACACAAAACTTTCACAGATTAGGCTGGGTATTGGGGTGATTGCAATAGGTCGTAGCTGATTTAAGGATTGTGGGCTGGTTGACTTGGGCACTGGTGATACATAAGAGGTCTTCCAGTCAGCTGGGCATCTGGCTTGACTGAGAGAAGCATTGATGATGGAGCAGAGGGGTTTAGCAAGCTCCGGGGAGAACTCCTTGAAGAGTTTCATTGGTAAGTCAATGGGGGTGGTAGAGCGTGTGTATATATGTTAGGATAGCTTCAGAAAATGTACAATGAGATCTTGAGAATTACCCTTGTGTGTCCTCGACTAACCAATCTCTGGAACACGAGAAAATATTAAAGTCATTACTTCTGTTACAAAGAAACTGACATTAAATTCATGAATGGTATAGAAGATGCTCAGAAATAATCGCCAGAATTTAGTAACTTGAGCCATTTAATTCTTCTTCGTTATACTGAGAACAGAACTCGAAGCATGTTGTATAGACACGGGCATTGAGAGGCTGGCCTTAGGTGTATTTGAACCTCTGCTCTACTGTCATAAAATGAACAACGGGTGAACAGTAAACTGGTCCTTCCTCTACAAAAAATATAGTAATTAGTATGGACAAAATAGGTTGATATGAGTGTATGGTGCTCATATATAATGTATTGTATCTATATATCACTATGGACGTACAGGTTGCTGTGCAGTTTTTGGTGTGAGTGCATGATGCGGCATTAGCACGTGTATGAGGGTGCATGATAGGTCAGGCCGGGGTCTCAAGGTCGGCGGTGCTGCATGAAGAGCACATGACACAAAAACTTCCTTCATCCTTTACGTTCCTCACACAGTAATTGACAGGTATGACAGGTAGAACAATCCAACATAGTACACTGGCGCCACCAGCCTACCCTGCCTGAGGGACACCTGTGAGGGGCTGCCGGTGAGGGGGGGAGGACGGGAGGGAGGGACAAGTGTTTAGTTACTGAGGCAAGTGTTGTGTGCTGTCCTGTGTAATAACAGATACTGCGGCAGTCATTGTGGCAGGTGAGGAATTGAGCCTGGTTGAAAGCCCATTTACAGTTTATGGGGGGGAGGGGGGACACAGTTCTTGTTCATTCACTGGACGAGGCGGCGGCGGGTCCTTGTTACATAACGTGAGAGGAATGAGGCGCTCGCTCTAGCCTCATGACCGACGTACTTAATCCAGCGTAAACTAATATAGCGTTAATATTTACCAACATTTCACTACATATTGTGGCGTCGTTATAAGTATATCACGTGCAACAATTAGTCCACTTTTATAGATATCTCAGTGAGGTAGATTGAGGCACGGCAAGGAGCAGCTGTAGTGACCATTTTCTTCACCCAGGTACCCCCCCCCTTCCGCCCCACTACCCAAGGCTAATGGTGAAATCGAGAAATCTATGGAATCTGATGTTGCCTTTTGCTAATACCTTTTTATGGTTGACGGCAATCCAATTAGTGTCACAAATTGTTCTTTACTATACCAGACAAGACCTTAGTGTTGTAACTTACGTAGAGAGGAATGTAATAATAATAATAATAATAATAATAATTAACGGTTTATTGAAAGAGCTTGGCAGCCAGAAGGCTGAAAATATACAGTTACATATTTGGGGAATGGGTTTCGAATTACAAATAATATACAAGTAACAAAGTGGCACAAATAAGACATATAATAACTAGATGGGGAAAAGCTCAAACTACAGTTCATTTCAACATAGTGACAGTGCAAGGAGTAGTGTTTACTGGGAGTGAATACACTGGTTTATTACAAGTTATTGATAATTTTTACAATGGTTGGGACTGGGCTGTTCTTATAGCGATCAGTTCGTGCACGTATGGGCTGGATGCGGTTGTAGTATCGAACAGCAATTCTCGGGCTAGGGATCTCAGGTGGTAGTAGGAGCCGATGTCGAGGATGGTGTAGAAGCTTCTTACCAAATTTGTAGATGAGGTCGTGGTGATGGTCAGTGAGAGTCGAAAGGGTCAGTGTGTTGAGCGCTTCTTGATATGTGGAGTAGGAGGGGGAGAGAATAATCTTGCATGCCCTCTTTTGCACTTTTTCTAGGTGTTTACGTTGTGTGGCATTTAGAGAGGAAGACCAGGTGGGGGAGGCATAGGTGAGCTTGGGAAGAATGAATGTTGTGTAAACACTGAGGAGCTCGGGTGCAGGAACTCCGAGGGACTTGAGTCGGCGGAGGAGGTGGAGACAGAAACTGGAGGATTTGACAACTTCACTGACGTGTGGTTTCCAATTTAGTTTGTTGTCTATGGTGACGTCGAGGAGCTTCGTGGAATCTACAACCTGGAGTGTGTTCGGACCTAGAGTAATGGAAGGAGGTGGGACAATGTCGGAGGAGAGGTTGATGTGCATAACCATGGTCTTGGTATGGTTGATGGTGACATGGTTGTTGGTGGCCCAGTTTTGGAGACTGTTCAATAAATCCTGAAGGGCGGTATAGTTGGGAGCAGAATTGTTGATGCTGATCCCAATGGTGGAGTCGTCGACATATTTCCAGCGAGCAGGGGTTTCTCTTAGGGCATCATTGATGAGCATAAGGAAGCAGAGTGGTCCCATCTTGGTGCCTTGGGGGACGCCACAGGTGAGTGACTGAAAGGTGGAGACAGCCCCTCGGAAGCGTACAGCTTGGCGTCGGTCACTGAGGAAGTCTGTAAGCCATGGTATAAGACTTCTCCGAAGCCCGAGGTCAATAGCTTTGTTGATGATTATATTGTGGTCGACTAGGTCGAATGCTTTAGTGAAATCAATGAAGGCGACAGCTACAGACGTTTTTCGTTTCTCGAGATGGCGGTATATGTAATCGAGAAAGCTGACAAGACAGTGAGTGGTGGAGGAAGCTTTCATGTTGCCAAATTGCTGAGGGTCTACGACTCCTGCAATATCAGCATAAGCCCAGTCGAACACAAAACTTTCACAGATTAGGCTGGGTATTGGGGTGATTGCAATGTGTGTGTGTGTGTGTGTGTGTTAAGTGTATCTGATTTCTCTGACACCGGTGAACGCGTTGTGTCGATGTTTAAAGACCCACATAAAAATAACAATCAATGCATCAGAGTTACAAGGTTGAAGATTCTTGTCTCACAATTACAAACCGACCCACACAATAAACACATCTGTAAACGCAACCCTGATATATACGTACAAGGACAAGGACTCGGACAAGGACAGGAACACGTACAAGGACACGGGAACGGACAAGGACATGAACACGTACAAGGACACTGGAACGGACATGGACACCGGCAAGGACAATTACAAGGACATCGGACATGTACAAGGACACGGACACACAGAGAAGCACAAATAAGACGCATCTACCTAGTGGAATTTCCAAGATCTAAATATTTAACAGAAAATTCTTAAAAGATTCACGCAACTTTTATCTTAACAAAACAAACACACACACACCTCTTGACAAATAGCGTTTGTGTGCGTGTGTGTGTGTCTGTCTGTTGCCGTGTACGTGTTGTATACGTGCGTGTATGTCCTCTCTCTCTCTCCTTCTCTACAATAACAAACATTCCTCTAATCTCCCAAAAAAATGTACGAGCAACTCTTAAATTCTTTAAGACTAGGTCTGTCCACACACAAGAGCGCTCGCTCGCGCGCACACACACACACACACATCCTTGAGGGCAAAAAAAAAAAATATATATATATATATCCATGACAGATATTTGGCAATACTCCTGTTAGTGGGCGCCCAAGTAGCAATTATCAGACTTGTTATTGTGAACCAGCAGTTACTTACGTCACTCTGTCAACATTGTTCATGGATAACTCACAGGCCTGAGATTATATTCCCTGATAACTGTAATTGATACCAATGACTTGTTCACGTGGACAGAGGGATTAATATGCATCTAGGTAACTGTTTGCTGAGAAAGATGATGATCAATGGTTTAGAAAGGTAACAAAAAATATTCGGTAACATTATTGGTTTTAATGAGTTAATTTTTTAATGCATTTATTTTCACATGTGGTATTTTTTTGGTATGGTGTTTAATGTTGATGATGTGCGTTGGTTGATGTTATTGGTCGTTGGTTGATGTTATTGGTCGTTGATTGATGTTATTGGCCGTTGGTTGATGTTATTGGTCGTTGGTTGATGTTATTGGTCGTTGATTGATGTTATTGGTCGTTGATTGATGTTATTGGCCGTTGGTTGATGTTATTGGTCGTTGGTTGATGTTATTGGTCGTTGGTGGTAAATTGGTAATATAAATACTGATTGTTATAATTACCGACGGTGATATTGTTAACAGTAGTTCCTCTCAGCTGTGATTGTTTTGACGATGATAAATACGATAGCAATTATATATTACGATAGTTATTATTAGACTATCTTCTCTTAGGTGTAAATAGTGTTGACTGTAACTGCTCTTGGTAAATATAATTGATCGTAAACTTGTCTTGGTAACATTATATGACACAGCTTATTACTACGCTGACAGCAGGTGTGGGTGAGATGAGTTATTTGACACGACAGGTAATGAAGTAATCACCTGTCGACCCAAACTACATTTCTCTACTCTTTTCATTTCTCACCCCCCACACATCCCTCACCTACCCCTCCCACACACACCACACACATCCCTCCCCTACCCCCCTCCCACGCACACATCCCTCACCTACACCCTCCCACACACATCCCTCCCCTACCCTCTCCCACACACACCACACACATCCCTCCCCTACCCCCTCCCACACACACCACACACATCCCTCCCCTACCCTCTCCCACACACGCACCACACACATCCCTCCCCTACCCCCTCCCACACACACATTCCTCCCCTACCCCTCCCACACACACCACACACATCCCTCCCCTACCCCCCTCCCACACACACATCCCTCCCCTACCCCCTCCCACACACACCACACACATCCCTCCCCTACCCTCTCCCACACACGCACCACACACATCCCTCCCCTACCCCACTCCCACACACACATTCCTCCCCTACCCCCTCCCACACACATCCCTCCCCTACCCCCCTCCCACACACACACATCCCTCCCCTACCACCTCCCACACACACCACACACATCCCTCCCCTACCCTCTCCCACACACGCACCACACACATCCCTCCCCTACCCCCCTCCCACACACACATCCCTCCCCTACCCCCTCCCACTCACACCACACACATCCCTCCCCTACCCCCCTCCCACACACACATTCCTCCCCTACCCCCTCCCACACACACCACACACAAGCGGGCTAACCAGTCACCCTTTCGTCCTTGTGTTGGCATTTTCACCTAAAAGTATCGCTTATATAATGAGTAAAGCTTGACGCGTGCCGCTGCCATCACCGCCACCTCCAACACCACCACCACCGCCACCTCCACCTCCACCTCCACCTCCACCACCACCACCACCGCCACCTCCACCACCACCTCCAACGCCACTACCGCCATCACCACTACCATCATCGCCACCACCGCCGCCAATACTTCAACCACAACTATCTTTGCCACTACTATTACTACTACAACTACTATTACCACCATCGCTACCACTACTGCCACAACAAACCTCACCAACACCACACCCACACTATCACCACTACCACCAACACCACACCCACACTGTCACCACTAGCCTCCTCACTTCCTCTCCTCCCTCGCTCCACAACTCAAGCATTCCATAAGATAGACACAGCTCCAGTGATCCTCCTTCACCTGGGCCGTTGGGAGCTAATTTTGGACGGACGCGTATACAAATGAACAACAGTAACAACAATAGTAGTAGTAGTAATAATAACACAATCATCACTAATACCAGTAATAATAATAATAATAATAATAATAATAATAATAATAAACAATGATACTTAATAATAATAACTAGAGATGGTTGTGGTGATGGTGGTAATGCTGGTGGTGTTGGTGATGTTGATGGTGGTAGTTGTGGTTGTTGTAGTGAGGCTGTTGAGGCAGTAAGACTATCACTAGTTCATCCTGGTGACGTGGTCCAGGTGGATGGTGACCCAGAGAAGTGATTAACAGTGAGAGGTGACGAGTCAGGTTATTAGTGTTGGTGTAACTCAAGCCGGTAGGTTGTTATCCAATAGGGAATTACTATCACGTGAAGCTTAACCACCCCAGCTTATTTAACGTGATGATTAAAACAACCTAACGCTAATATAACCCAATCTAACTAAACCAAACCCAGCTCAAGTTAATCTAACCTCACCTAACTCAACCTAACATAACCCAAACGCTAATCTAACCCAACCTAACTAAACCAAACACAGCACTACCTAACCTAACCTAACCTAACCTAACCCAAACGCTAATCTAACCCAACCTAACTAAACCAAACACAGCACTACCTAACCTAACCTAACCTAACCCAAACGCTAATCTAACCCAACCTAACTAAACCAAACACAGCACTACCTAACCTAACCTAACCTAACCTAACCCAAACGCTAATCTAACCCAACCTAACTAAACCAAACACAGCACTACCTAACCTAACCTAACCTAACCCAAACGCTAATCTAACCCAACCTAACTAAACCAAACACAGCACTACCTAACCTAACCTAACCTAACCTAACCCAAACGCTAATCTAACCCAACCTAACTAAACCAAACACAGCACTACCTAACCTAACCTAACCTAACCCAAACGCTAATCTAACCCAACCTAACTAAACCAAACACAGCACTACCTAACCTAACCTAACCTAACCTAACCCAAACGCTAATCTAACCCAACCTAACTAAACCAAACACAGCACTACCTAACCTAACCTAACCTAGCATTATGGTGGGTTTTTTATCAACAGGTGAAATAAGCTGAGGGAGGGGCTAATCTTCACGTGAATAGAAAATTGTGCAGTGAGAGTTTGTACAGTGACCAATTATAAACTATTCACCTTTAATAGCAGTGGATGAAGAATTATAGGCTAAAAAAATCATACCTCTACTCTCACTGTGCTTATATATGCTTAATGAATCTTATGTTATGGCTTAGTTAACTTATATTATTATTAAGTTCGTTGACAAAAACTATGTTAATGATCTAGGAGTGTTTTTGTATACCCCAGCCTACGTGTTTATGTCTCGCAGTGAAGAATGTTGGTCAGGAGTTATACCAGTTAGATATGGTATTAAATAAATTTGTAAACATTGAGAGGTTTATTTTGTTTATGATAATGTTGATGGAATTTTGGTTTATTTTTTTTCTGTTTATATTACGAAATTAAACAGAAAAATAATACATAATAGAGAAGAGAAATAGGTAATATAATTATCACACACACACACACACGCACACACTCATACACACACACACTCATACACACACACACACACTCATACACACACACACTCATACACACACACACACACTCATACACACACACACTCATACACACACACACTCATACACACACACACACACTCATACACACACACACACACTCATACACACACACACACACACAAGATGCCAAAATTAAGCTGTTAAACGCTCTACTGAACTACACAGAGACGAATAAATCAATCATCGTGTCATAGATAATCACTGTAGTTTAATAACAAGGTTGAGTGTGTAGGTCGTCAGTGCTCCGGGCTCTTCTACACAACCCAGGTCTTATATTAATCAATGAACCGTAAGTGGCAGTGAGGGAGATTAATTTATGGTAAAGTCTTCATCCATTATTAGACGCCATTTGCTTTATTGAGTCGATTAAATGAATCTTTTCAACCTTTTACATAATAAATACCTAAGGTTCGTGGGTTAATGTGTATCTTAATCATATTGTTTTATAAATATACCAAAAAAATTGTTGGTTAGCAAAAAAAAATAAATAAATTGTTTTATTGAAATTTCGTATTGAAGGATTTTATCTGTGTTGTTGTAGGATAGTCTGATACGGTGGGTCCAGGGTTGGTGGGAGGGAGGGGGTTACAGGGTTGGTGGGAGGGAGGGGGTTACAGGGTTGGTGGGAGGGTGGGGGTTACAGGGTTGGTGGGTGGGTGGGGGTTACTGGGTTGGTGGGAGGGAGGGGGTTACAGGGTTGGTGGGAGGGAGGGGGTTACAGGGTTGGTGGGAGGGAGGGGGTTACAGGGTTGGTGGGAGGGAGGGGGTTACAGGGTTGGTGGGAGGGTGGGGGTTACAGGGTTGGTGGGAGGGAGGGGGTTTCAGGGTTAGTGGGAGGAGGGGGTTACAGGGTTGGTGGGAGGGTGGGGGTTACAGGGTTGGTGGGAGGGAGGGGGTTACAGGGTTGGTGGGAGGGTGGGGGTTACAGGGTTGGTGGGAGGGAGGGGGTTACAGGGTTGGTGGGAGGGAGGGGGTTACAGGGTTGGTGGGAGGGAGGGGGTTACAGGGTTGGTGGGAGGGAGGGGGTTACAGGGTTGGTGGGAGGGAGGGGGTTACAGGGTTGGTGGGAGGGAGGGGGTTACAGGGTTGGTGGGAGGGAGGGGGTTACAGGGTTGGTGGGAGGGAGGGGGTTACAGGGTTGGTGGGAGGGAGGGGGTTACAGGGTTGGTGGGAGGGAGGGGGTTACAGGGTTGGTGGGAGGGAGGGGGTTACAGGGTTGGTGGGAGGGAGGGGGTTACAGGGTTGGTGGGAGGGAGGGGGTTACAGGGTTGGTGGGAGGGAGGGGGTTGCAGGGTTGGTGGGAGGGAGGGGGTTACAGGGTTGGTGGGAGGGAGGGGGTTACAGGGTTGGTGGGAGGGAGGGGGTTACAGGGTTGGTGGGAGGAGGGGGTTACAGTGTTGGTGGGAGGGAGGGGGTTACAGGGTTGGTGGGAGGGAGGGGGTTACAGGGTTGGTGGGAGGAGGGGGTTACAGGGTTGGTGGGAGGGAGGGGGTTACAGGGTTGGTGGGAGGGAGGGGGTTACAAGGGATGTTTACCCCTTCCTCGACATCAGTGACGCTGTTAGCTCTTGTGGGAAAAGAAAGCTGTTTTGTGAAAGAAAATAAAACAATGCAAAATTAACCAGTGAAAGAATTTATTTTATTGTTATTGTTGGGTCTCCATTACGGTGCTTGCCATAACAGTTTGTATACTACCTATAACAGCACTTGTATACTGCCTATAACAGCACTTGTATACTGCCTATAACAGCACTTGTATACTGCCTATAACAGCACTTGTATACTGCCTATAACAGCACTTGTATACTGCCTATAACAGCACTTGTATACTGCCTATAACAGCACTTGTATACTGCCTATAACAGCACTTGTAATGTCCATATCTTCAGGGTACTCACACTCACTGTGCCCCGCTGGTGTCAGGTTTGTTGCTGCTCTCAGCCGTTTGTCGTCATAAAGGCAAGAAATGGAAATATCTACATGAGACTTGGACGCTCCTAGTCGACGGGAGGGTGCTTAAAGTAGCGGCTTTGATTGGGGTAATCTGGACACTCCCAAAAATTACTTAAAACTTCTTAACTCAGCCATTATTACCAATAGTCATGGAAATGTTGGTCTATATTTACCTATGTGTGCGTTAAGGTGAAGTAAGCTGGAGGGGTGAGGAAACTTCAGGTGATCCTTCGTCCCTCCTCTGGCAGGGAGTATCGTACAACACTTAGCTTTAATCTAACATTTACAGGCTGAAGGTTATTTTAGCCACGTCCACCATGTTGATATTCAGGCAAAGCGACGAGAATATTTAGTATTGTTAGAAGATTAAACTTGTAATATATTTAAAGACTGTAGATCTTGATAGAACAACTTTTTATTCTGTAGTTTGCCTATTTACTGGTGCTAGTTAATTATAGGTTCCTTGTTAGTGAAACCACAGATGCCAGACAACTTATTTGGTGGTTGTTAGACATTGTGGAATTTGTTTAGGATCAAGTGATAATTAGGCACCAGAGTTTATTTCACCTGATGATTAAACACCTTATCGCGACCTGGGAGGTGTAGGTTAGTTTGGCGTTAGGGTGTTTACATAATCAGGTGAAATAAACTGCGGTATATAAACTTCACGTGATCTTTCGTTTGTATAATATGTAAAGAGAAGAACAGAATCTATCGTACACTTGGCAACACATTCTTACCATGTACACAAATAACTCTCGGCAACAAACATCCCTTCCAGTTCGACCTACATCTACAACGAGTGATAGAAT
Source organism: Homarus gammarus (assembly GCA_958450375.1). Lineage (NCBI taxonomy): Eukaryota > Metazoa > Arthropoda > Malacostraca > Decapoda > Nephropidae > Homarus > Homarus gammarus. The sequence goes on from CAUDMG010002538.1 coordinate 1,380,110, forward strand.
GTCTTTCAAGCATTTACCCTTGAAACGTAATGCCACAGTGCTGGCTCTGGGCTACAACACGTGGAAGTCATCTTGCAGGGAACAAAAACCAAAGCTGTTGGCCTTAGTAGGTGGGTAGAGGAGGCGTGGGGCAGCTGGCCACACCGCTCCCCTCCTCACACTATTACCGGGCGGGAGAAAGGTGGTGGAACAGATAATGGTATATGACTGGACAGAGAGAGAGAGAGAGAGAGAGAGAGAGAGAGAGAGAGAGAGAGAGAGAGAACGTATACTTTTAGTGAGAAGAAAGAGGGTAAAATAAAATATGAGATATCTCTGAGATGTGAAAAAGCTGGTGGTGCTATAAAGACAGTAATATAAGTAACCAATACTGTGTTCCATGTCCAGCCGGGGGTGGGGGGTGGGAGGCACAAGGAAGTACTAGGATTATAGAGATATTGCAGTAGAAGACGTGTGTGTGTGTGTGTGTGTGTGTGTGTGTGGCGTAAGATAATAGAGGCCAGGTGAGTGCTACCTTATATATATATATATATATTTATTTATACGAGTATGTATTGCAGATTCGAGTGGGTTATAAATGATAGTGAGGAAGGTGGATGGTAGAGGAAGAGTCACTATAAAACAGTTGCAAATAAAACAAGAGAATGTATTCATGAATTGACACGGACTGATACACGGACCAAACTGTATAGGGGTGAGGACTTAAGTCGTTCTAAAGGACTGTTATAGACGCGGTGTGGACAATGTATCTATAGGATGCACAGGTAGTTGACTGGGAGGGAGGGGGGGGGGCACACCTGTAATATGATACGTATGAAGATATATAGAGCTTTATGATATAATTCCTTGACATTGGTGTTAGTGAGACGCACCTGTGTTGAGAATTCATCATGCCGGTGTCAAGTTTCCTGAGTTGTAAATCACCCGATAATTGAGTTCAAATAAAAACAAAAGCAAATTAGTTAAGCTTTTAAACCAATATATCTTAACCGTGTCTTAAATGAGCGGATAAATTATGTGTCTTCATCAGAGTGACAATGTGAGAGGATAATGTGTGAGTAATATGTCCTGGTAACACCTGGGAAATAGAAACACGAGTAGATCTCATTGTTTTTCCATTTCCACGAGGCTGCCTGCATACTGTATGACTTATGTGGCCTTAGGGGTTTTTTATTCACGCACATATATATCGTTAAATCCCACTAAGGTTGTCTCAAGAGTTGTAGGAGATGACGTAGAGGTTGATCTTTAAATCCTGGGAGATAAAATAATAATAATACTAATAATATATCGATTGATTTAATTGGGTCAAGTTTATAGGCACGAGATGTGTGAGGTAATGAAATTTATTTTCTTATCAACATCACATATAATTTATTTTCTCTCATTCATAAATTTAATCAAAATATTTCATTGCCTAGTGAAAATAACTAACTATGTAACGTCTTAGTACAGTACATCGGGATTAAGTTGAGAAAAATGCATTATGGACTTAACGAGATTTACATAGACTATCATATTATACTGAACACAAACGTATACAATTACAACTGTTCAATTCTCGGTGAAGGTGTCGGGTGTCGCCTTGTGCTCGTCCTGTGATGGAGTACCTCGTTAAGCACACACCTGGGGAAAAAATAAATAACCAAATAAAAAGTTGATATAGAATGTAAAGGTTCAAACCACGAGCCATTACAGAGCATAGCTTACACTGATCTCCACTGGGCTCCTCTGATTTGATCTTCACTACTCTGTTCTCCTTTATCCTGATCGCCTCTTATTTTTACCATTAATTCCCTCTTTATTCCCACCATAGCTACCTCCCACTTCTCGCCACCTCCCACTTCTCGCCACCTCCCACTCCTCGCCAACTCCCTCTCCTCGCCACCTCCCACTCCTCGCCACTTCCCTCTCCTCGCCACCTCCCACTTCTCGCCACCTCCCACTCCTCGCCACCTCCCACTCCTCGCCAACTCCCTCTCCTCGCCAACTCCCACTCTTTGCCACCGCCCTCTCCAACTCCCACTCTTCGCCACCTCCCACTCTTCGCCACCTCCCACTCCTCGCCACCTCCCACTCCTCGCCACCCCCCTCTCCTCGCCATCTCTCACTACTCTCCACCTCCCACTCCTCGCCACTTCCCACTCCTCGCCACCGCCCTCTCCTCGCCAACTCCCACTCTTCGCCACCCACTCCTCGCCACCTCCCACTCCTCGCCACCTCCCTCTCCTCGCCACCTCCCACTACTCTCCACCTCCCACTCCTCGCCACTTCCCACTCCTCGCCACTTCCCACTCCTCGCCACTTCCCACTCCTCGCCACCTTCCACTCTTCGCCACTGCCACCATTACTCGCCACCTTCCACACCGCAATAATGCCACCATAATTCGCCACTTTCCCACTCCTCGCTACTGCCACCATAACTTACCACCTCCCACACCGCACCACTGCCATCATAACTCGCCACATCCCACTCCTCGCCACTGCCACCATAACTCGCCACCTCCTACTCACCGCCCACTCCTCGCCACCGCCCACTGATCGCCACTGATCTCGTAAATTCGTTGGTGAGGCGCGCCCGACTGAATCACTGAGGAATAATGAGAGAGAGAGAGAGAGAGAGAGAGAGAGAGAGAGAGAGAGAGAGAGAGAGAGCTTTTTTCCCACTCTCAAATAGTTTTCAGAAATATTACTTTATATAATAACTTAAATACCAATTCCAGAAGACGACATAATAATTTAAGGACGTCAGCTTGATTGTATGACATTACTCTGCATAGCGCTATCTTTACACACATAAGTCATGATAGTTACCTGAGCAACACCTGTATCCTGTGTAGGCTGTGGTGGGTACCTGAGCAACACCTGTGTCTTGTGTAGGCTGTGGTGGGTACCTGAGCATCACCTGTGTCTTGTGTAGGCTGTGATGGGTACCTGAGCAACACCTGTGTCTTGTGTAGGCTGTGGTGGGTACCTGAGCAACACCTGTGTCTTATGTAAGCTGTGGTGGGTACCTGAGCAACACCTGTCTTGTGTAGGCTGTGGTGGATACCTGATTAACTACTCCTGTCTCGTTTACCTTGTGGTAGCTACCTGAACAACAACAGTCTGTCTTATGATCTCCAAACACCTGAGACACGGCACGGCTCAGGTACCAAAAGACCCACCGTAACCAAGAGCCTGACAACTCCTGCTGTTTCTGAGTGGAATTATAAATTTTTTTCCACGGATGTCAGGATAGGCGCCTCACAACGTCGGTGACGCCATGGTAAAAACCTGCTAGCCTCCATTCGTATCCTGGCAAAATATTTTCGTTATTCGATGATATTATTTGCACAAGTACACCTATCATGCACCTCAGGCCGAGACGAAAATTCTCAGTTCTTCACCTGCTTCATGCCTCTGAGTTCTTGATGTATTGAAGTTGATGGTGTAATTACGTTGAGGTTTCTGTTGATATAATATTTTCTTATCTTTTCTCACCTGTCCGTCCAGGTGTATACAAAAAAGGTAGCGTATGTTTGAGATTTTTTTTTCTTTCCAAACATCATTTTCACATTCGCTGACGTCACTAAATATATATAAGCATCAGCCCCATTGGACGTTTTTTGTGTATGTAATGTAATGTGTGTGTGTGTGTGTAATGCATGTGAGTCGTATGTATGTATGTATGTATTTATGTATGTATGTATGTATGTCCGTCCTTGTACTTTAACTTACTCTTATCCCCTTATATTACTATATCACAAATTCATCATAAACAACTGATCTGAATAACAGGATCCATTTAGTATTATCCACCACACACACAGAAAAGTTTACACGTATTATTTTTTAGAATCTGTAGCAGAATGGATACCTATAATAATGTTTCTGAATTAATAAAAAAAAAGTGGGGTGGGGTACGGTAGGGTGGGAAGGGGTGGAGTGGGGTGGGGAGGGGGGTGGGGAGGGGTTGGGTGAGGGGAGGGAACTGTCAGTTGTATTCCCTAAAAGGTGATCGATACGCTCTAGTGATCTCACGGCAGACTTACAGGAAGAAATTTTCAGGCCTGAATTTATTATCTGTGGTGATGTGGTAGGTGATGTGCGTGTGAGTTGTGGGAGATAATGTGTGTGTATGTTGTGGTAGGTGATATGTGTGTTGTGGTAGGTGATATGTGTGTTGTGGTAGGTGATGTGCGTGTGAGTTGTGGTAGATAATGTGTGTGTGTGTTGTGGTAGGTGATGCGTGTGTGTGTTGTGGTAGGTGGTGTGAGTTGTGGTAGATAATGTGTGTGTGTGTTGTGGTAGGTGATGTGTGTGTGTTGTGGTAGGTGATGTGCGTGTGAGTTGTGGTAGATAATGTGTGTGTGTGTGTTTGTGGTAGGTGATGTGCGTGTGAGTTGTGGTAGATAATGTATGTGTGTGTTGTGGTAGGTGACGTGTGTGTGTGTTGTGGTAGGTGATGTGTGTGTTGTGGTAGGTGATGTGTGTGTGTGTTGTGGTAGGTGATGTGTGTGTGTGTTGTGGTAGGTGATGTGTGTGTTGTGGTAGGTGATGTGTGTGTGTGTTGTGGTAGGTGATGTGTGTGTGTGTTGTGGTAGGTGATGTGTGTGTTGTGGTAGGTGATGTGTGTGTGTGTTGTGGTAGGTGATGTGTGTGTGTGTGTGTTGTGGTAGGTGATGTGTGTGTGTGTTGTGGTAGGTGATGTGTGTGTGTGTTGTGGTAGGTGATGTGTGTGTTGTGGTAGGTGATGTGCGTGTGAGTTGTGGTAGATAATGTGTGTGTGTGTTGTGGTAGGTGATGCGTGTGTGTGTTGTGGTAGGTGATGTGCGTGTGAGTTGTGGTAGATAATGTGTGTGTGTGTGTTGTGGTAGGTGATGTGTGTGTGTTGTGGTAGGTGATGTGTGTGTTGTGGTAGGTGATGTGTGTGTTGTGGTAGGTGATGTGTGTGTGTGTTGTGGTAGGTGGTGTGTGTGTGTGTTGTGGTAGGTGGTGTGTGTGTGTTGTGGTAGGTGATGTGTGTGTTGTGGTAGGTGATGTGTGTGTGTGTTGTGGTAGGTGATGTGTGTGTGTGCTGTGGTAGGTGATGTGTCTGTGTGTTGTGGTAGGTGATGTGTGTGTGTGTGTTGTTGCAGGTGTGTGTGTGTGTGTTGTGGTAGGTGGTGTGTGTGTTGTGGTAGGTGGTGTGTGTGTTGTGGTAGGTGATGTGTGTGTTGTTGCAGGTGTGTGTGTGTGTGTGTGTTGTGGTAGGTGGTATGTGTGTGTTGTGGTAGGTGTTGTGTGTGTGTTGTGGTAGGTGATGTGTGTTGTGGTAGGTGATGTGTGTGTTGTGGTAGGTGGTGTGTGTGTGTTGTGGTAGGTGGTGTGTGTGTGTTGTGGTAGGTGATGTGTGTTGTGGTAGGTGATGTGTGTGTTGCGGTAGGTGATGTGTGTGTTGTATTAAGTGGTGTATGTGTGTGTTGTGGTTAGGTTTTGTGTGTGTGTGTGTGTGTTGGGGTAGGTGGTGTGTGTGTGTGTGTGTGTGTGTGTGCGTGCGTGTGTGTGTGTGTGTGTGTGTGTGCGTGCGTGCGTGTGTGTGTGTGTGTGTGTGCGTGCATGCGTGCGTGCGTGCGTGTGTGTGTGTGTGTGTGTGTGTGTGTGTGTGTTACTCTTTTATTAGTATGGTATATCGGAGATTTTGGGGCTGGACGCTGGTGAGAGATATTTCTGATGGACACTAGCGGCCATAATGATAAACAATGACGAATCGAGGTGCGTCAAGCCCACGGCTTCTGCATCACCCGCGGGCTTTACGTGGTATTGTTGCTTAGAAAACCTTGATTTTGATTTTGCCGCTTACAGCGGCTACTTTATTGTGCACCCCACACTCATCCTGAGAGCGGTAGCGCAAAAGGATTACAGTGTAGAGTTTACAATGGATCATAATAATTAATCCCCGTTGCCAGGATATTATGGGACTGAATGTTACACAGTATTTCAATTACATTATTTGTTTAGTTCTATACATAAAGGGTAACTTATTCACAAATGCGTGAGTATAGGCGTGTGAGGCAGTATGTCTGGCCTCACACTTTGTTATTCACATTTGCGTGAGAAGTATTCAAGCACATTGTGTATTTGGTTCTATACATGAGAACTGATATAGTTACTAACTGCAAAAAAGTGGATACAATCTTAATATGACGGCAATCTTGCCATTAGAGATGAAGTGTTGTGCCATTTCACACACAGTGTGCTTGGACCTGTCCCTAAAAGGTTCTATCTTCACAGTAGGGAAATATTTAGAGTGATAAAGAGGATGGGGTGTAGGAGAGGGGGAGGTGAGGAGTATTGGGTGTAGAAGAGAGGGAGGGAGGGAGGGAGGGGTGTAAGAGAGGGGATGGGTCGGGTATGGGGTGTAGGGGAGGGGAGGGTGAGGAATATGGGATGTAGGAGAAGGTGGGGGGGAGGAGAGGGGAAGATGAGGAGTATAGGGTGTAGGAGAGAGGGAGGTGGGGATGGGTGTAGGGTGAAGAGGAGGGAAGGGAAGGGAAGGGGGGAGGTCATCAGGGGTAGATACAAATGACAATCTTAACCCTAATAAATTACTTCCTGGATTTTAATGTATTACTCGTATGGTTTTTATTGTATTATTTTTTAGCTGTGTTATGAAATTTTCTTATTATGATATATTTTTCATATTTCATTTTAACTAATGATAGCATAAACTGGCTAATTCACAAACATACCTGAAATAATATACTTAATATTTTTTTGTCATTAAAGGAATAGGGTCGTGTAGTTTAAACACTTAATGCAGACGATCCTCTGTTCCCAGGATCCTTCATTTGTTTCTGAGCCGGGGAGTTCCTTGGCTCTCTCGGTTCGTTACGATATTCCAGAAAAAGTTAACAGTCAATCTGGTGTGAGCCTTTCCGACCTCATTCATCAAGAAAAATTTGGGTTTTTCTTGAAGTAAATATTTATGACATCAAAATGTTGGGATACTTTTGTAGTGTGTGTGTGTGTGTGTGTGTGTGTTTAGTGAAGATTATTTTATTTAGTGGAGACGGGGATGGATGAATGAAATTAACCATCGAGTCCCCGTAGAGTTTTACTTGGTATCCTTAAGTAAAGACATTCTAAGTCGTTTTAAGAGTGGAGGGCATTGGTTGCCTACCCTCAGTGAAGAGAATGTGAATTTGATTAATTAATTCAGACAGAAGAAAAGGTTATAGTCTGCACACACACACACACACACACACACTGACTGCTTGTCATAATATATACAGCACACCTACAGCCCGCACCCCCTGTGTCGTAGAGGAAATGAGCCATTTGTAAACCCGATACACTTGCAGCGTTTCATCGGCAGCATTTGGGGTTGAAGTAAAGGGTGAGAGATACAACTAACCAGTGTATGAGACGCGAAGGAGGAGAGATTTTAAGAACAAGGAAGTTATGAGGTTGAGAATCGTGCCGTAGATGCAAGTAAATCAGGTTTTTCTGTGATGAGACGCGTGTTCCTAGCGAGGCTGTAAGGATCTGTTCCACCCTTGTCAAGCGAGAGAGGTAATGTTATCGTTGACGCACAGAGGGTTACCGAAGATGGTCCCTAAAGCAGTGTTCTGTATGGTGGCCAAGAGGTTCATGTGCAAATTAGGAAGAGGCTCAAGGTGGACAGCATGATGGTTAGTGACGGACCGTATTTACAGGAGATAAGACTGTGTCCCTATTTACAGGAGCTTACAGAACTTAGATCTACTGTAGCCTGACAGGTAAACGCATTGGGGCAATTTATTTTAACAACACCTTGATTTACAGAACCTCGGGTTGGTTACGCTGGGGTTAGATGCCACCAGAAACAGTCGTAGTGCTGAGGTGTAGAATGTTGATCATCTGGTCACTGAGAGCTACTACCTTCACATATACTGGGGGTGAGTGTTCCTCTGGCCTATCTCCTCCTTGGCGTTCACTACAACTTTTTTCTTCCAATTTCCTGGTTAATATTCATGTACGTACAAAGTTTATCAGTGTGTGTATGTGTGTGTGTGTGTGTGTGTGTGTGTTGAATGTTGTTTAGAATTTAATATATTTCGTTTTAATGTTTTAGCTTATTTTTATTTTTGTTTAAATTAAGGTGAGAAATTTGTAGTATGTGTTGTGGCGGTAAACTAGAACTAGTCTGTTGGCAATCCCGTCTTGACCTTGGAGTGTGACCTTGGCTTTTGTCACTGTTGTCTTGGCTGTGGTCCAGTGCATGGTCACCAAGGCTTAACTACTCTGTCCCAGGTTAGTCGTCCTAACGTGATACATACATACATACATACATACATACATACATACATACACACACACACACACACACACGCACGCACGCACGCACACACACACACACACACACACACACACACACACACACACACACACACACACACACACACAAACATACATATACATACACAAACACACACACTGGAGCAGCACATACAGAACCAATCTGACGGCTTCAACACATCAGGTATCATGGTGACGTCACAACAACAGTTAGGATTATGAAAACTTGTGTGAGCTTCTGCCTCTCTATCTCTCTCCTAGCTCCTGTGTCTCTCCTAGCTCCTGTGTCTCTCCTAGCTCCCGTGTCTCTCCTAGCTCCTGTGTCTCCTAACTCCTGTCTCTTTCCTAGTTCCTGAGTCTCTCTCCCAGCTCCTGTGTCTCTCTCCCAGCTCCTGTGACTCTCACCTAGCTCCTATGTTTCTCTCCTAGCTCTTGTCTCTCCTAGCACCCGTATCTCTCTCCTAGCTCCTGTGTGTCACCCAAGCTCCTGTCGTAAGCCTAGCCTCTGTCTCTCTCCTAGCTCCTGTGTCTCACCTAGCTCCTGTGTCTCACCTAGCTCCTGTGCCTCACCTAGCTCCTGTGTCACACCTAGCTCCTGTGTCTCACCTAGCTCATGTGTCACCTAGCTCCTGTGTCTCGCCTAGCTCCTGTGCCTCACCTAGCTCCTGTGCCTCACCTAGCTCATGTGTCACCTAGCTCCTGTGTCTCGCCTAGCTCCTGTGCCTCACCTAGCTCATGTGCCTCACCTAGCTCCTGTGCCTCACCTAGCTCCTGTGTCTCACCTAGCTCATGTGTCTCACCTAGCTCCTGTGCCTCACCTAGCTCCTGTGCCTCACCTAGCTCCTGTGTCTCACCTAGCTCCTGTGCCTCACCTAGCTCATGTCTCACCTAGCTCCTGTGCCTCACCTAGCTCCTGTGCCTCACCTAGCTCCTGTGTCTCACCTAGCTCCTGTGTCTCACCTAGCTCCTGTGTCTCACCTAGCTCCTGTGTCTCACCTAGCTCCTGTGTCTCACCTAGCTCCTGTGCCTCACCTAGCTCCTGTGTCTCACCTAGCTCCTGTGTCTTGCCTAGCTCCTGTCTCTCACCTAGCTCCTGTGTCTTGCCTAGCTCCTGTGCCTCACCTAGCTCCTGTGCCTCACCTAGCTCCTGTGTCTCACCTAGCTCCTGTGCCTCACCTAGCTCCTGTGTCTCACCTAGCTCCTGTGTCTCACCTAGCTCCTGTGTCTCACCTAGCTCCTGTGTCTCACCTAGCTCCTGTGCCTCACCTAGCTCATGTGCCTCACCTAGCTCCTGTGCCTCACCTAGCTCATGTGTCACCTAGCTCTTGTGTCTCACCTAGCTCCTGTGCCTCACCTAGCTCATGTGCCTCACCTAGCTCCTGTGTCTCACCTAGCTCCTGTGCCTCACCTAGCTCCTGTGCCTCACCTAGCTCCTGTGTCTCACCTAGCTCCTGTGCCTCACCTAGCTCCTGTGTCTCACCTAGCTCCTGTGTCTTGCCTAGCTCCTGTCTCTCACCTAGCTCCTATGTCTTGCCTAGCTCCTGTGTCTCACCTAGCTCCTGTGCCTCACCTAGATCCTGTGTCTCACCTAGCTCCTGTGCCTCACCTAGCTCCTGTGCCTCACCTAGCTCCTGTGCCTCACCTAGCTCTTGTGTCTCACCTAGCTCCTGTGCCTCATCTAGCTCCTGTGCCTCACCTAGCTCCTGTGTCTCACCTAGCTCCTGTGCCTCACCTAGCTCCTGTGCCTCACCTAGCTCCTGTGCCTCACCTAGCTCTTGTGTCTCACCTAGCTCCTGTGCCTCACCTAGCTCCTGTGCCTCACCTAGCTCCTGTCTCACCTAGCTCCTGTGCCTCACCTAGCTCCTGTGCCTCACCTAGCTCCTGTGCCTCACCTAGCTCCTGTGCCTCACCTAGCTCCTGTGCCTCACCTAGCTCCTGTGCCTCACCTAGCTCCTGTGTCTTGCCTAGCTCCTGTCTCTCACCTAGCTCCTATGTCTTGCCTAGCTCCTGTGTCTCACCTAGCTCCTGTGCCTCACCTAGATCCTGTGTCTCACCTAGCTCCTGTGCCTCACCTAGCTCCTGTGCCTCACCTAGCTCCTGTGCCTCACCTAGCTCCTGTGTCTCACCTAGCTCCTGTGCCTCACCTAGCTCCTGTGCCTCACCTAGCTCCTGTGTCTCACCTAGCTCCTGTGCCTCACCTAGCTCCTGTGCCTCACCTAGCTCCTGTGCCTCACCTAGCTCCTGTGTCTCACCTAGCTCCTGTGCCTCACCTAGCTCCTGTGCCTCACCTAGCTCCTCTGTCTCACCTAGCTCCTGTGCCTCACCTAGCTCCTGTGCCTCACCTAGCTCCTGTGCCTCACCTAGCTCCTGTGCCTCACCTAGCTCCTGTGCCTCACCTAGCTCCTGTGTCTCACCTAGCTCCTGTGCCTCACCTAGCTCCTGTGTCACACCTAGCTCCTGTGCCTCACCTAGCTCCTGTGCCTACCTAGCTCCTGTGCCTCACCTAGCTCCTGTGCCTCACCTAGCTCCTGTGTCTCACCTAGCTCCTGTGTCTCACCTAGCTCCTGTGTCTCACCTAGCTCCTGTGCCTCACCTAGCTCCTGTGCCTCACCTAGCTCCTGTGTCTCACCTAGCTCCTGTGCCTCACCTAGCTCCTGTGTCTCACCTAGCTCCTGTGTCTCACCTAGCTCCTGTGCCTCACCTAGCTCCTGTGCCTCACCTAGCTCCTGTGCCTCACCTAGCTCCTGTGCCTCACCTAGCTCCTGTGCCTCACCTAGCTCCTGTGCCTCACCTAGCTCCTGTGCCTCACCTAGCTCCTGTGTCTCACCTAGCTCCTGTGTCTCACCTAGCTCCTGTGCCTCACCTAGCTCCTGTGCCTCACCTAGCTCCTGTGTCTCACCTAGCTCCTGTCTCACCTAGCTCCTGTGTCTCACCTAGCTCCTGTGTCTCACCTAGCTCCTGTGCCTCACCTAGCTCCTGTGCCTCACCTAGCTCCTGTGCCTCACCTAGCTCCTGTGTCTCACCTAGCTCCTGTGTCTCACCTAGCTCCTGTGTCTCACCTAGCTCCTGTGTCTCACCTAGCTCCTGTGTCTCACCTAGCTCCTGTGTCTCACCTAGCTCCTGTGTCTCACCTAGCTCCTGTGTCTCACCTAGCTCCTGTGTCTCACCTAGCTCCTGTGTCTCACCTAGCTCCTGTGTCTCACCTAGCTCCTGTGCCTCACCTAGCTCCTGTGTCTCACCTAGCTCCTGTGCCTCACCTAGCTCCTGTGCCTCACCTAGCTCCTGTGTCTCACCTAGCTCCTGTGCCTCACCTAGCTCCTGTGTCTCACCTAGCTCCTGTGTCTCACCTAGCTCCTGTGTCTCGCCTAGCTCCTGTGCCTCACCTAGCTCCTGTGTCTCACCTAGCTCCTGTGCCTCACCTAGCTCCTGTGCCTCACCTAGCTCCTGTGTCTCACCTAGCTCCTGTGCCTCACCTAGCTCCTGTGCCTCACCTAGCTCCTGTGTCTCACCTAGCTCCTGTGTCTCACCTAGCTCATGTGTCACCTAGCTCTTGTGTCTCACCTAGCTCCTGTGCCTCACCTAGCTCCTGTGCCTCACCTAGCTCATGTGTCACCTAGCTCCTGTGTCTCTCACCTAGCTCCTGTATCTCTCACTTAGCTCCTGTATCTCTCACTTAGCTCCTGTATCTCTCACCTAGCTCCTGTGTCTCTCACCTAGCTCCTGTATCTCTCACTTAGCTCCTGTATCTCTCACTTAGCTCCTGTATCTCTCACTTAGCTCCTGTCTCTCTCACTTAGCTCCTGTATCTCTCACCTATCTCTTGTGTGTTTCCCCTAGTTCCTGTGTCTCTCTCATTACTCCTATGTATATCTCCTATCTCCCATGTCTCTCTCTCCCCAGCTCCCATGTCTCTCTCCCAGCTTGACGCCCAGCACGGTGTGGGTGAAGGGTCTTTAAAACACAACAGAATATTAAAGTGAAGTCCAGGTTTTAATTCGAGTGGGCGATGCGTGAGGTGTTGGTGGTGGTGATGTTGATGGTGACAGTAAGTTGTGGTGGTTATGGTGGTAAGTTGTGGTGGTGGAGGTGGTTAACTGGTGATAGTGGTGATGGTACTGATGGTTAGCTGGTGGTAGGTTGTGGTGGTAGGTTGTGGTGGTGGAGGTGGTTAACTGGTGATGGTGGGAGTGGTGGTGGTGTTGATGGTTAGCTGGTGGTAGTTGTGGTGGTAGGTTGTGGTGGTGGTGGGGGATTTGAGGCTTGTGGAATGTAAGTAACACTGCACCGATATCAAGGAGTGAATGAGTGTTTACCTGACGCGAAGATACTGTTGTTCCCGCAGCTCCTAACTATGATGGAGACCTCACCTCACTCTCTCATACACTCTTTCCTCACACTGCCTCTTCCCTCACACTCATCATTACCCAACTCCTCACCATTCACACTCACCACCACCCTACTCCGCACCATTCACAATCACCACCACCCTACTCCTCACCATTCACACTCACCACCACCCTACTCCTCACCATTCGCACTCACCACCACCCTACTACTCACCATTCACACTCACCACCACCCTACTACTCACCATTCACACTCACCACCACCCTACTACTCACCATTCACACTCACCACTACTCCTCACCATTCACACTCACCACTACTCCTCACCATTCACACTCACCACCACCGTACTCCTCACCATTCACACTCACCACCACCCTACTCCTCACCATTCACACTCACCACCTACTCCTCACCATTCACACTCACCACTACTCCTCACCATTCACACTCACCCACCCTACCATCACCTCACCACCACCCTACTCCTCACCATTCACACTCACCACTACCCCTCACCATTCACACTCACCACCACCCTACTCCTCACTATTCACACTCACCACCACCCTACTCCTCACCATTCACACTCACCACTACTCCTCACCATTCACACTCACCACCACCCTACTCCTCACCATTCACACTCACCACTACTCCTCACCATTCACACTCACCACCACCCTACTCCTCACCATTCACACTCACCACCACCGTACTCCTCACCATTCACACTCACCACCACCCTACTCTTCACCATTCACACTCACCACCACCTTACTCTTCACCATTCACACTCACCACTACTCCTCACCATTCACACTCACCACCACCCTGCTCCTCACCATTCACACTCACCACCACCCTACTCTTCACCATTCACACTCACCACCACCCTACTCCTCACCATTCACATTCACCACTACTCCTCACCATTCACACTCACCACCACCCTGCTCCTCACCATTCACACTCACCACCACCCTACTCCTCACCATTCACACTCACCCCACCACCCTACTCCTCACCATTCACACTCACCACTACTCCTTACCATTCACACTCATCACCACCCTATTCTTCACCATTCACACTCACCACCACCCTACTCCTCACCATTCACACTCACCACTACTCCTCACCATTCACACTCACCACCACCCTACTCCTCACCATTCACACTCACCACCACCCTACTCCTCACCATTCACCCTCTGCCGCCTCTCCCCAAACACTGCCTTGAAGACTCACTATATTATGTACACTTCTCCACGGTCGCTTCCTCCATTAACGCTGTGACATCTATTAATAAAACCTCCACTGATTATTATCGTTAGTTTCTTTTATTGTCAACTGGTTATCGCTGTTTACTCTTCGTTATATATTAGTGTCCGTGATATATCTGTGTCCGTGAGAGTGTCCGTGATATATCTCTGTCCGTGAGAGTGTCCGTGATATATCTGTGTCCGTGAGAGTGTCCGTGATATATCTGTGTCCGTGAGAGTGTCCGTGATATATCTGTGTCCGTGAGAGTGTCCGTGATATATCTGAACACTTTAGCTCGTATTTTAAACTATAGTAAATGGATATAACACAACATAATATAAAATGTCACTAAACATCATTTTCTGTCATTAATATTATTTTTTCCCCGCCGGAGTAAATAAATGGCCTTGATTACTCAGTAGGGAGCTAGTATCAACCTTGCTCTCAGCTACCCCACGACCCCTCTACCGAGATGACGTGCCCTGACCTCCAGCCTCCGGTAAAAGAGTGGATAGCTTACTCAACAAGGTTCCCCCTCCTCCACCCCCGTATCCTTTCCCTTTCCTCCCTCCCTTCTCTTTTCTCCCTCCCTTCCCTTTTTCCCTCCCCCATCTCTCCCTACTCCCCTCTCCATCCCTCCTACTTTCTTCTCACAAGTCAAAACGTCCATTCACCCACTCGTTACAACGCAATTCTTATTATCTCCTTAACATTACCTTTACTAACATTGATTTCTCTCTATTCTAAATTCTCTCCATATCGTCTTTCCATTTTTATCAAATTATGAAAAAGATGAGAGAGAGAGAGAGAGAGAGAGAGAGAGAGAGAGAGAGAGGACAAATATATCTCTTTATACTCCGTTAACTTGAAGACTTTTTTATTTGGATTCCAGTAACTTATGCCAAACTTCACTTTAGGAGTCACAAACGTGTCAGACCACATCTTAAAAGTCACCCCCAAGATGTAGACATCAAGACCAGCAGAGTCCAGACTGCGACGTACACAGACCAAGAATGTGGTAGTACAGTATATATAAAGTGATACCCGTGTGTGTGTGTGTGTGTGTGTGTGTGTGTGTGTGTGTGTTTGTGTGTTATGTCATGTCATCTGCCACCTCAACCAAAGATCATGTCCTTGTCTTTCCTGTAACACCGACACTGCCTCTGTTATCAAGATGTGACCACTACCAAATTATATACCCCTTAACAACGTCGTCTAAAGCATGAGTAAAAAAAAAAAAAAAAATTATCCACTGTTATTCCCCATTAGAGCCTGTGTTGTGTACCTAGTTAGAGTATCGTTACCACCTAATTTCAAGCAAGCCTTTTTAATTTCTCTCTCTCTCTCATTTTTACGATGTTGTGTGTGATGCCCTGTTCATGTGTTAACGTCTCAGGATATGGGTGTGGATGATGTCACCTTCTTACCTTCAAGTACAAGGTCGTGTTACAAGATTTATATAAAAAAAATTCCTCGTCGCATTTTCATTATTTTGTAAGATGTTTGGAGTTACAGCTATATGTTTTATTATTATAATAGGATCCTTCATAATTTATTATTTTTCTTTCTACCATATACGTTATTTCTCTCTCTCTCTCTCTCTCTCTCTCTCTCTCTCTCTCTCTCTCTCTCTCTCTCTCTTCTTTTTCTTCATCTTTCACTCTTCCCTCCTTTATTTTCTGTAATTCACTCCCTCTCCTCTCCCTTACCTTTGGTAATTCATTTTCTCTCCCTCCCCTCCGCCCTCTCTTAATATAGCCAAATCACAAAACTAACAGAATCATTACCCAAGACTGTCAGTGGCTCTCGTATATCTAATATACTATAGGAATAGCCGTGTGTGTGTGTGTCTGTTCTGGGCAGCCGAAACGGCACAATCGTTTTTCATCAAACTTGGTGGAAAAATCGCAAAAAAATCGTAAAGTGGAACAAACCTGGTCCCATGTCGATGGTTTCTTTAGGAAGGCATTAATCAGCCGGACGGCGGTTGCACGTTAACCAAGCACGAGCGTTCAAACTTTCACCGGGCACGAAGTGCCCACGATCACTTGTTAGACACTAAGAGTGAAGACATGTATGAGAGAGAGAGAGAGAGAGACATTATCAGCTAGGTGTATCATAAAAACCTTCACTCACAAACTAAACAAAGATGTGAGACCTTCCTTTCAATGTCGAGACAAATAACTATTTCGACAAAACCTCATTATCATACTCACTTAATGATTCTTTTAACTGCATTGTCCTTACCTGAAAGAGTCAATCGTGTTACCTGTTAATTTTATTTATTATTATTATTTTTATTTATTCTCTGACTGGCAACGATGATAATGTATGCGTAAATTTAGTATATATTAACTTCGCCTTTTATGGCTAGTGATGTTGTCTTGAATGTCAGTTTTATTGAGTGTGAAGGTGGAGACGTGTAGTCAAGATGTTTGTTGGTTGGTGGTGGACGCGACTGTTGTGGTGGAGGGAGGAGTGTTGACCCTCCCATCCCCAACCAATACCCCCACCACCCCACCCCTCCCCACCCCCCACTCCCCAACACCCCTCACTACCCCACCCCTCACCATGGAGAAAGAAGCTTAGTGATTCTTAAAATATTATTTGCTGTTATTAAATCTTAATTAATATATAATGTTGTAGCCGTTAGAAAGTTGGTCTTTTTTCTCTTACACACACTATATTTTTCTTCTTGTTTATTTCTATTATTTTTATTCTTTTTTTTATTCCGTTCTCCTTGTTTCTCCTATTGTCTTATCTCTCCCATTACCTCCTGGCAAGGTGGATGGTGACCCTGGGTATGCCCGTGTGATGATGGGTGGCTGGCTAACAGGGTCAACTCCTGCCAGCCAGCCAAGGTGGTCTGGGTGTTAGATCACGGGGGCCGGGACTGTGTGTGTGTGTGTGTGTGTGTGTGAACATACAAAACCTCAACAGGAAACCCGTCGAGCAAATATGATAATAACAGTAGAAGTGGCCGCATCATGTGTGCTTCCTCGCTGTTGGTAAGTAGTTCCTGGTGGGCGGAGGTGAAAACACACACACACACACACACACTCGGCGGACTTGTACCTTGATCTAAACACACCTGACTGGAGACTGCACACAATGATAGTTATAAAAAATGTGAGGTTTGTGCATTTTTTTCTTACAGACGTCAAAGATCACAAAAAAAATTAAATAATTCTGAGTTTTTGTTCTAATTTTGTCATACTTTAACCAATATAAGTCAGACATATTGCAAACACACCTTATTAATGAACGTAAACAATGGTAAACAACATAACGTACACAATGAGGTTATGTACTTTTGACCTTTCTACAGAGGGGTCATGGACTCATGGGGACTGAATGAAAATAACTTACGTAATCTGGTAGCTACTGAGTTCTCGCTGGAGTAGGTTGGTCTGTCTGTCTGTCTGTCTGTCTGTGAAGTGTTCCTTGTCCGAGTAGCTATAGAGAGATTAATAAACCTTGACATAAATATGGATCAGTTTAAGAGGAAGTGAGTATTAACGGTCAAGGTCATAACTAATGGTCAAATGTTAGATATTGCTTCGTGTGCAGGTCTCTTGTTTAAGTAGTAGTAGTGGCAGTAGCGGTAGTACTTGTATTATTCACAGCTGCTCCGGGCGGCCTTTTTTTACGGCCGGCACGAGTCAGTCATCTGGAAACGTGTGTGACCTGCCTCGTAAATACTGACTAATGTCTTACTTAGGTCACGCAAGTCTATTCAGGGTTTCTGACTGTGGCGGGATAGTGAACGGTTACGACATAAAGCTCACATTTCTGACCTGCCCAGTGATTGTCCAGTCGTCTTTCTCAGGGTTAACAGAGTGATAACTGATCGTATACCTTATCTCAGTAATAAACTTATTATGTAAATGTAAATAAATCGCCAATATTCCTGAAGGATCAAATGTGAGTTAATTTTTAGACTTGCTGTGGTTTGTTCACTTCACCACCATCAGTGTTAAGTGAGCAACACACCTTAACCCAGAACATCATGTAAACGAGAGGTAATGAAACGGGAACTAGTGGTCACTTTGATGTCATACGGTTAAACAATATATCCATGTGAAGGTGCAGAGAGGGTCGTGTGTAAGCAGAGATTGCCTCCCACGGAGTCATATAAGGGATTATCGATTATGGTAATACATGCTTCTATATCATCTTTGCTTGCAACATAGCTAAATATTTGCAATGTTCTCTTAAGAAATAAAGATTTTTGTCATTAGGGAATTTGGTATAATTGTGGACAGTGTGGATACATCCTTCGGTACACTACTCCAAATGTGACACGTATAACAGCCATTTATAAATAACACCATCACATAAGAATCAACTTTATATACGTTTACCCACCACAGAGAGTTGCCATACAAGGGACGCTCTACGGGCACACCTCGGTATACCAGCACCACGGTCAGTACCACAACACCATCGCTAGCAAAAACAACCACCAGTGACTCGTGTTCCCTTTCAACCCCGTGATGACAAGCTGTTGAGAAACGTGCAACATCAACATTGTTCCACTGCTTCCTGCCCCCCCCCCTCCCCGACACCCTCCCACTTTTGGTACGAATTGTCTACGGTTAACTGCAGGTTGACCCTCACTGTATAAGGGTGCTAAAGGCCTTTACTTCTCTATAGCGACCACCCCTACCATCACCCCTACCACCACAACCAACCCTACCAACACAACCACTCCTACCATCGCCCCTACCACCACAACCAACCCTACCACCACAACCACTCCTACCATCACCCCTACCACTACAACCAACCCTACCACCACAACCACTCCTACCATCACCCCTACCACCACAACCAACCCTACCACCACAACCACTCCTACCACCACAACCACTCCTACTATCACCCCTACCACCACAACCAACCCTACCACCACAACCACTCCTACCATCACCCCTACCGCCACAACCAACCCTACCACCACAACCACTCCTACCATCACCCCTACCACCACAACCAACCCTACCACCACAACCACTCCTACCATCACCCCTACCACCACAACCAACCCTACCACCACAACCACTCCTACCATCACCCCAACCACCACAACCAACCCTACCACCACAACCACTCCCAGCACCACACCACCAGCTCTTAACAGCCCTGTCGTCGTCGCCTTCGTCGTCTCCGCCGCCCTTACCACCATCACCACTACCACCACTATGCCCCCAGCACCACACCACCACCCTAGAACCCCTACCACCACCACTACTACCCTACCACCCTAAATAAATAAATAAATAAAATAAATAAATAAATAACGAAGTGATAATCGTGGTAACATTCTGATCTGTTGTTACTACCACCACGTTACTTGTACTATCCCAGATGATACTAAATGTTACATAATACTTTCTTGAGATAAATGTACAGTATACTGTATATCAGGTGCCATTAAGAGAGTTCAAGCTCTCAGTTGGCTCAGCCATGTTAATATTATTATTATCCACTCTGTATCTGTATTTCCATAGCTAAATAAACTTTCACTATCAATATCAACATCAACCACCCTACCATCACTCTACCACCCTACCATCACTCTACCACCCTACCATCACTCTACCACCCTACCATCACTCTACCACCCTACCATCACTCTACCACCCCTTACCATCACCCTTCCACCCTACCACTTTTTTTTTTTAGGTAGGGAATGGATGGAAGGCATGCTGGGGCTCAAGGCACAGCCAGACATGAGGGATGGAGAAGTCACAACAGATAGTCGTGGGGGGAAAGATTGGAAAAGAAGTTTAATGAGTTAAACAGAGGGGGACGACACCCCTTGTTTTACATATTACAGAGTTTGTTGGCTAACTAAGCTAACCTAGGATTTAGATGAGGTTGCACAACGGTTACTTTAGTAGACAATGACTAGATTGATTTTACAATTACAAGTTTATTAACATCTTATACTGTATTACGTTATGGACTCACTTGATTGTGACTTGTTAAATGTGAACTTATATCATCTAAGATTTAGTCTAAGGTGGATCACTGTGGCGGACATAGACGGGTCGCGGGTTGGGTTGTTGTAGTGCGGGCAGGCTCTGGGGCCACCAGGCGTGGGATCGCCCTCCGTTGATGTCTTCCCCGAGTAGGTGGTCTGGGCTGTGAGGGTCGTCCAGGAGCTTGTCTCAAACCTTCTTCCCTAGGCGATGGAACCTGCCGTTGAGGGCCTTCCGACGATTGGGGGTGGCAGGTCAGCCGTGTAGAGCGTGTAAAGGGTTAGTGAGAGACAAGAGCCCTGAGGCACGCCGCTCGAGGGTGAGAATTCTTCTCCAAAATGTTCTTGCATCTTGATTTTGGCTCTACGGTCCGTAATGAAGTTGCACAGCAGGCGCGTCAGGTTTTCGGGTAGCCCAGTTGTATGACTTATACTACAGCCCCGCGTGCCAAACTTTGTCAAACGCCTTGCTGACGTCCCTCACTACTATGTTGCACTGCAGGCGGCCAGTCACGGCATTGGCGATCTGCTCGTAGGCCTGGGCTGTGGTGGTGGATGTGCCTCGGTACTGGCGGAAGCCGAACTGGCGGGGTTTATGCACGTCTTCGTCCTCCAGATACATCCGCAACCGCTTGTTTACTATTTTTTCGAAGATTTTGGCAGGTACCTCTAGCAGCAATATTGGTCGAAGGCTTTCGACTTTGTTTGGAGGCTTCCCTGCTTTTGGTATGAGGCGAATAACGGCGATTTTGAACATCTTAGGAAAGTAGCCAGAGGCGAGGCAGGCGTTGCATATATAAGAAAGCCTCTCCATCGTTTTGTCGGGGAGTTGAGCCAGGATCTTCTTGTTAATGTGGCTTTGCCCAGGTAATTTGTTTTTAAACCTTTTTATGACGGCTGACACATCTGCAGGAACTATGCGCTCCGTCAGGTAGCTTCCGCCCACCAGTCTATTGAAGTCAATCCGTGGGAGCGGCTGGAGCATGTGCTGATGGTCCTGCAACTGACCTAAAATGTCCTCCTCACACTCCCTGTCGAATCCATCGTTCTCCTGTTCACTAATGGTAAAGGTCTTCCATAAATATCACCGATGTTATTGTTCTTGGTTTTCCTCCTCAAATATTTTCACGTTGTTTTGGTCGAGCAGGTAAGGGACCGTACTAGAGGTGGAACCCACCAGTCGCTTGATCCTTTTCCAGAATGCAGCAGAATCGCGGTAATTGTTGGCTGCCTCCCACACCAAGGCGGCCCACTTTTGTTCATGTAGACGTTTGCTCTCGTGCTGGATGTCCGTCTGTAGCTCTCGGTACCGGTCCCTCAGCTCTTGTGTCCACCCGTGGATATTGGCTAGCTGTCTCACGTGATCGTACTGGACACTGAGCTGCCTCAGCTGGTGACTAGTGTGAGGATGGGGAATGGTCCTGTAACTGGTGGTCGGGATGTTGTTGTCCATCTCCGTCTTCACATCAGTGTACCCTTGTTCGACCGCGTCGTCGATGTCATGGGGCTGGCTTCTTCCAGGTTCCTCCCCTGCTTGAGACTGAGAGACTCCTTGAAGGAGTCCCAGTCTGCCCGTTTGAGGTTTAACCTGATGTTGGCGGGGATCATAATGGGATTGGATGAGAGCGTCACGACGACTGGCAGGTGATCGCTGGTACTGATGGGTCCGGCGGTAACGTGCCTGTTCAGGATGGCCTCGTTGTTAGAGAGGATTATGTCGGGTGTTGTGGCACTGGCACGTCTGATCAATGTCGGGAAATCTGGCCCGAGGTGTTGCAGTTTTCTCCTTCTGATGTTGTCATACAGCACCACACCGACGTTGTTCTCATTACCTATGATGTTTGTTGGTTTTCTGTGGCGTAGCAACTGGTCGAGGTCTTGTTCGGGTAAGTAAGGACGTCTGGGAGGTAGGTACATTGTGCATATGATAACTGGTCCCCTAGTTGTCTCCACCTGCACTCATAGAATTGAATCCTCGAAGTCTGGCAACACTCTGTGACTCAGCCGTGACTTGATGGTCACAGCGACATCATCGTTCGGCTCACCCCTCATGTTCCTCTAGTATACAGTGTAGCCAAAAAATTTCAGCTTACTTTCGTTCATTATGCCAGTACTCTTTAACAGAATAATGTCTGGGTCTAATTGATAGTATAAGTTAGACAGTTCGTTACGTCTATTAAGGGACCAGTGTAGGACATTATGTTGGACAATTTTCATCCTGCTAACGACTGCCATTTCGGAGACTGTACCGTGGGGCGTCGCTTGAAGTGTTTGCTCGGCTTCTGCCATTTCTAGGGGGACGGAACTTCTTAGCAGAACCTTCGGACATCTGCTTATCAGTTAGTGGTGGGCCCTCGAACTTCTCGTCACCCGTATACAGGAAGGTGTTCAGGTCCTGGGCCTGCGTGTCGAAGTAATCTACTGACGCTGAAGCTCGAGGGTCTTGTTCCTCTGTGGAGTGAATCGCCATCATCTGGTCGCAACCATTGCAGTCCTATGGTCACTGTCGTCGCTGGGAGTACATGTATTGGGGTCACGGAGATTTACGGTGTCGCTGGAGCTGTGATCCCAGGGGGACTGACTGGCCACGTCGGGGCCAGGGTTATACTGACTTTTGCCTAAGTCAGGGAGGTCATGGTCTGTTTCTGGCGTGGGTTGAGGTCGTCGTTGAGTGGGTTACTGCCGCCAGGATTTCTTTTGAAGGGACTTCGTCGCTTATTTCAACAGGTGCAATGTTGTTCCTGGTTAGTGTCTCTTTGAGGTGTTTCGAGAATGAACCTGGATGAACCATGATCATGTGATGGGCATTCAGGTAAGACATGTGGAGAGGAGACGCTCCTGATGCTCTCCGCCACTGCGTCCCTCATGGCGCCCAGTGACTCAGTAACTGCCTGTTTTATTGATTCCTTGATGGTTCTTATCTCTGATTGCAGGACTTCCATGGTCTCGCTGACATGTTGAGTTTTTGGGAGTCTGCTTGAGTTTCTTTCAGAGCGTCTTTTAGGGTTTGGCTGTAAGCTATGATCGTCGACTGAGTGGTCCTGTCTATGGTGGCAGAGAAGGTCCTGTGGCCACCCTCGCAGACGACACACCTTTTTATGGTACTACGGCAGTCTTTGTAGAAGTGCTGACGAGATGAACACTCAGAGCATATGACCCCTTGCAGGGGGCAGTTCTTGATCATGTGGTCATTGTATTTATAGCACTTCATAAATTGTTGGATGGGCGTATACTTTTCATATTCTATTTGGTGTGATGAGATGGCAGTTTCATATGCATAGAGCCCCTTCTCCTTCATTCTTTTTGCATCCGTTGTGTCTGCAAAGCGAACCTTAATTATATTACGGGCATGCATAGGGTGCATCTCCACAGCCTTGACGTTGTTTTGCTTTTCTATTTCATCTCTTATTTCTTCTGCGTTATTTTCCACCACATCTTTGTCTAACTTCTTACATACAAGGGTGAGCTTGGCGCCGTATTCCCGTGGGACAATGACCTCATAACCGTTAGTTTTCATTTTGTCCATGGCACTAGACTTAAGTAGTTTATCAGCATCTTCAACTGTTTCTGTGAGGATGATGTAACCATCTCTCAGATCCACAAGTCTATTTATTCTCACCCTTAGGTCGCTCAATAGCCTTTTAAGCCCTATCCGAGACCCTCGGTCGGGGTTCCGGAGATCTTCACTCTCACTTTGGCCATGGTCAGTAGCATACATGAAAATCCTACCTAATCTGTCCACCTCAGCCCACCACCCTACCACCACCTCACCACCCTTACCATTACCCTACCACCCTTACCATTACCCTACCACCCTTACCATTACCCTACCACCCTTACCCTGCCACCACCACCACCCCTACCACCACTACCCCTACCACCACCACCCTTACCACCACCACCCCTCCACACATAACTCACTACTTTACTGTACGTGGGTCAACTGTACTGTGAACAAGAAAAAAAACTGATGAAATATGATGATGATGATGATGATGATTGTTATCGCCGCTGGCTTTATCGTGGGTGTCAACAACCATGTGCCTCCCCCACCCCACACGGCCTGTTACCACACCAGATGTAGCGACTGGGGGGGGGGGGGGGCTCTGTGTTTACCACCGGGCGTGTCATCACCACTGGCGTGAGCGCTGAGAGGCTGGCATGGATCTCACGACACAGATCGCCCTCTCGAGTGATGCCCCCCCCCCCCACCACGCGACCTGTTACCTCGACAGATGTGGCAGCTTGTGGGGGGGGGGGGGGCGGTGTTTACCGCTGGGAGTGTCATCGCCACTGGCGTCAGCACTAGTGTTCAATGCTGACGTTTTTGCTGCCTTACCCGAACAAAGATTAGGGGGTGGGCGGTGTTTACGAGAAGAGATCATGACTCTGCTAATGTATGGTTTAAAAGGCGGCGTGGCCACCTGGACTCTAGGAGACTGCCCCTCAAGTGATGCTGTGAGGATCAGCACTCTGCTGGCAGTGGTGAACAGCAACTCCCAATCCTAGCCGAGTTTTGTACTGGAATAATTTATACAGTGCTATCTTCCCTTGGAACACCATTCTGGTTCGCATTGACCCGCACTTGTAAGTACAACCAAAGTGATGACATACCCCTCAGTACTGAAATATTGTGGTCGAATTATGCCCACTCGTTCCTGCCTTATCTGGAGCAATAATACAACGCGGAATGAAGTGTAGCTTAGATTAATGGAGTTATGAACTTTGTATCATGTCATTATGCTCAATAATCAATTATAATTAAGATAAATTGTGTGAGACTAACTAATTATGTATCAGATAGATCACCATGTAATACTAATGAACGCCTTCTTGTCTGCAGGTTTTGACCACATCAATAAATATTGAATGCGTCAAAAGGCGGGTTTCAATCATTCCCTTCGACTTGCCCGCCACCGGAACGTCCTTAACTAAGGCGTATACAATGATGATAATTGTAGCAAAAGTAGCGGTGCTGGATAATATAGTGATGATGATGATCATTGCAATAGCAGCGCTAGTGATGATGATGATGATGATGGAAAGACTAACTGTACAGGATGATGAAGCTGTTACACATATGCAGGTATTTTATATAAGTCTTGAGTAATGGTGAGATTGATGAGGTACTGAGTAGCCAAGATAACGAAGAGTGATGAGTTACTGAGTGACCAAGATAACGAAGAGTGATGAGGTACTGAGTAGCCAAGAAAACGAAGAGTGATGAGTTACAGAGTGGCCAAGATAACGAAGAGTGATGAGTTACTGAGTGACCAAGAAAACGAAGAGTGATGAGGTACTGAGTAGCCAAGATAACAAAGAGTGATGAGATACAGAGTGGCCAAGATAACGAAGAGTGATGAGTCACTGAGTGACCAAGAAAACGAAGAGTGATGAGGTACTGAGTAGCCAAGATAACGAAGAGTGATGAGTTACTGAATGGCCAAGATAACGAAGAGTGATGAGGTACTGAGTGGCCAAGATAACGAAGAGTGATGAGTTACAGAGTGGCCAAGATAACGAAGAGTGATGAGGTACTGAGTAGCCAAGATAGCGAAGAGTGATGAGTTACTGAGTGGCCAAGATAACGAAGAGTGATGAGTTACTGAGTGACCAAGAAAACGAAGAGTGGTGAGTTACTGAGTGACCAAGATAACGAAGAGTGATGAGTTACTGAGTGACCAAGATAACGAAGAGTGATGAGTTATTGAGTGGCCAAGATAACGAAGAGTGATGAGTTACTGAGTGGCCAAGATAACGAAGTGTGATGAGGTACTGAGTGGCCAAGATAACGAAGAGTGATGAGGTACTGAGTGGCCAAGATAACGAAGAGTGATGAGGTACTGAGTGGCCAAGATAACAGAGTGATGAGGTCCTGAGTAGCCAAGATAACAGAGTGATGAGGTACTGAGTGGCCAAGATAACAGAGTGATGAGGTACTGAATGGCCAAGATAATGAAGAGTGATGAGGTCCTGCGTGGCCAAGATAGCAGAGTGATGAGGTACTGAGTGGCCAAAATAGCAGAGTCATGAGGTACTGAGTGGCCAAGATAGCAGAGTCATGAGGTACTGAGTGGCCAAGATAACAGAGTGATGAGGTACCGAGTGGCCAAGATAACGAAGAGTGATGAGTTACTGAGTGGCCAAGATAACGAAGAGTGATGAGGTACTGAGTGGCCAAGATAACGAAGAGTGATGAGGTCCTGCGTGGCCAAGATAGCAGAGTGATGAGGTACTGAGTGGCCAAGATAACGAAGAGTGATGAGGTACTGAGTGGCCAAGATAACAGAGTGATGAGGTACTGAATGGCCAAGATAACAGAGTGATGAGGTACTGGCGAAGATAACGAAGAGTGATGAGGTCCTGCATGGCCAAGATAGCAGAGTGATGAGGTACTGAGTGGCCAAGATTACAGAGTGATGAGGTCCTAAGTGGCCAAGATAACGAAGAGTGATGAGTTACTGAGAGGCGAAGATAACGAAAAGTGATGAGTTACTGAGTGACCAAGATAATACAGTGATGAGTTACTCAGTGGCCAAGATTACGAAGAGTGATAAGTTTCTGAGTGACCAAGAAAACGAAGAGTGATAAGTTTCTGAGTGACCAAGATAACGAAAAGTGATGAGTTACTGAGTGACCAACATAATACAGTGATGAGTTACTCAGTGGCCAAGATAACGAAGTGTGATGAGTTACTGAGTGGCTAAGATAACGAAGGGTGATGAGTAACTGAGTGACCAAGATAACGAAGAGTGATGAGGTACTGAGTGACCAAGATAACGAAGAGTGATGAGGTACTGAGTGACCAAGGTAACGAAGAGTGATGAGTTAGTGACTGGCCAAGATAACGAAGAGTGATGAGCTACTGAGTGGCCAAGATAACGAAGAGTGATAAGTTACTGAGAGGCCAAGATAACGGTGAGTGATGAGTTTCTGAATGGCCAAGATAACGAAGAGTGATGAGGTACAGAGTGGCTAAGATAACAGAGTGATGAGGTACTGAGTGGCCAAGATAATGAAGAGTGATGAATTACTGAGTGGCCAAGATAACGAAGAGTGATGAGTTATTGAGTGGCCAAGATAACGAAGAGTGATGAGGTACTGAGTGGCCAAGATAACAGAGTGATGAGGTACTGAGTGGCCAAGATAATGAAGAGTGATGAGGTCCTGAGTGGCCAAGATAACAGAGTGATGAGGTCCTGAGTAGCCAAGATAAGAGAGTGATGAGTTACTGAGTGGCCAAGATCATGAAGAGTGATGATGTCCTGAGTAGCCAAGATAACAGAGTGATGAGGTACTGAGTGGCCAAGATAATGAAGAGTGATGAGGTCCTGAGAGGCCAAGATAATGAAGAGTGATGAGGTCCTGAGTGGCCAAGATAACAGAGTGATGAGGGACTGAGTAGCCAAGATAACAGAGTGATGAGGTACTGAGTGGCCAAGATAACAGAGTGATGAGGTACTGAGTGGCCAAGATAATGAAGAGTGATGAGGTACTGAGTGGCCAAGATAACAGAGTGATGAGGTACTGAGTGGCCAAGATAATGAAGAGTGATGAGGTACTGAGTGGCCAAGATAATGACGAGTGATGAGGTACTGAGTGGCCAAGATAATGAAGAGTGATGAGGTACTGAGTGGCCAAGATAACAGAGTGATGAAGTACTGAGTGGCCAAGATAATGAAGAGTGATGAGGTACTGAGTAGCCAAGATAACAGAGTGATGAGGTACTGAGTGGCCAAGATAACGAAGAGTGATGAGGTACTGAGTAGCCAAGATAGCGAAGAGTGATGAGTTACTGAGTGGCCAAGATAACGAAGAGTGATGAGTTACTGAGTGACCAAGAAAACGAAGAGTGGTGAGTTACTGAGTGACCAAGATAACGAAGAGTGATGAGTTACTGAGTGACCAAGATAACGAAGAGTGATGAGTTATTGAGTGGCCAAGATAACGAAGAGTGATGAGTTACTGAGTGGCCAAGATAACGAAGTGTGATGAGGTACTGAGTGGCCAAGATAACGAAGAGTGATGAGGTACTGAGTGGCCAAGATAACGAAGAGTGATGAGGTACTGAGTGGCCAAGATAACAGAGTGATGAGGTCCTGAGTAGCCAAGATAACAGAGTGATGAGGTACTGAGTGGCCAAGATAACAGAGTGATGAGGTACTGAATGGCCAAGATAATGAAGAGTGATGAGGTCCTGCGTGGCCAAGATAGCAGAGTGATGAGGTACTGAGTGGCCAAAATAGCAGAGTCATGAGGTACTGAGTGGCCAAGATAGCAGAGTCATGAGGTACTGAGTGGCCAAGATAACAGAGTGATGAGGTACCGAGTGGCCAAGATAACGAAGAGTGATGAGTTACTGAGTGGCCAAGATAACGAAGAGTGATGAGGTACTGAGTGGCCAAGATAACGAAGAGTGATGAGGTCCTGCGTGGCCAAGATAGCAGAGTGATGAGGTACTGAGTGGCCAAGATAACGAAGAGTGATGAGGTACTGAGTGGCCAAGATAACAGAGTGATGAGGTACTGAATGGCCAAGATAACAGAGTGATGAGGTACTGGCGAAGATAACGAAGAGTGATGAGGTCCTGCATGGCCAAGATAGCAGAGTGATGAGGTACTGAGTGGCCAAGATTACAGAGTGATGAGGTCCTAAGTGGCCAAGATAACGAAGAGTGATGAGTTACTGAGAGGCGAAGATAACGAAAAGTGATGAGTTACTGAGTGACCAAGATAATACAGTGATGAGTTACTCAGTGGCCAAGATTACGAAGAGTGATAAGTTTCTGAGTGACCAAGAAAACGAAGAGTGATAAGTTTCTGAGTGACCAAGATAACGAAAAGTGATGAGTTACTGAGTGACCAACATAATACAGTGATGAGTTACTCAGTGGCCAAGATAACGAAGTGTGATGAGTTACTGAGTGGCTAAGATAACGAAGGGTGATGAGTAACTGAGTGACCAAGATAACGAAGAGTGATGAGGTACTGAGTGACCAAGATAACGAAGAGTGATGAGGTACTGAGTGACCAAGGTAACGAAGAGTGATGAGTTAGTGACTGGCCAAGATAACGAAGAGTGATGAGCTACTGAGTGGCCAAGATAACGAAGAGTGATAAGTTACTGAGAGGCCAAGATAACGGTGAGTGATGAGTTTCTGAATGGCCAAGATAACGAAGAGTGATGAGGTACAGAGTGGCTAAGATAACAGAGTGATGAGGTACTGAGTGGCCAAGATAATGAAGAGTGATGAATTACTGAGTGGCCAAGATAACGAAGAGTGATGAGTTATTGAGTGGCCAAGATAACGAAGAGTGATGAGGTACTGAGTGGCCAAGATAACAGAGTGATGAGGTACTGAGTGGCCAAGATAATGAAGAGTGATGAGGTCCTGAGTGGCCAAGATAACAGAGTGATGAGGTCCTGAGTAGCCAAGATAAGAGAGTGATGAGTTACTGAGTGGCCAAGATCATGAAGAGTGATGATGTCCTGAGTAGCCAAGATAACAGAGTGATGAGGTACTGAGTGGCCAAGATAATGAAGAGTGATGAGGTCCTGAGTGGCCAAGATAATGAAGAGTGATGAGGTCCTGAGTGGCCAAGATAACAGAGTGATGAGGGACTGAGTAGCCAAGATAACAGAGTGATGAGGTACTGAGTGGCCAAGATAACAGAGTGATGAGGTACTGAGTGGCCAAGATAATGAAGAGTGATGAGGTACTGAGTGGCCAAGATAACAGAGTGATGAGGTACTGAGTGGCCAAGATAATGAAGAGTGATGAGGTACTGAGTGGCCAAGATAATGACGAGTGATGAGGTACTGAGTGGCCAAGATAATGAAGAGTGATGAGGTACTGAGTGGCCAAGATAACAGAGTGATGAAGTACTGAGTGGCCAAGATAATGAAGAGTGATGAGGTACTGAGTAGCCAAGATAACAGAGTGATGAGGTACTGAGTGGCCAAGATAACGAAGAGTGATGAGTTACTGAGTGGCCAAGATAACAGAGTGATGAGGTACTGAGTGACCAAGATAATACAGTGATGAGTTACTGAGTGGCCAAGATGTCGAAGAGTGATGAGTTACTGAGTGGCCAAGATAACGAAGAGTGATGAGGTACTGAGTGGCCAAGATAACGAAGAGTGATGAGTTACTGAGTGGCCAAGATAACACAGTGATGAGGTACTGAGTGGCCAAGATTACAGAGTGATGAGGTACTGAATGGCCAAGATAACAGAGTGATGAGGTACTGAGTGGCCAAGATAACAAAGTGATGAGGTCCTGAGTGGCCAAGACAACGAAGAGTGATGAGGTACTGAGTGGCCAAGATAACAGAGTGATGAGATACTGAGTGGCCAAGATAACGAAGAGTGATGAGGTACTGAGTGGCCAAGATAACAGAGTGATGAGGTTCTGAGTGGCCAAGATAACGAAGAGTGATGAGGTCCTGAGTGGCCAAGATAACAGAGTGATGAGGTACTGAGTGGCCAAGATAACAAAGAGTGATGAGGTACTGGGTGGCCAAGATAACGAAGAGTGATGAGGTACTGAGTGGCCAAGATAACGAAGAGTGATGAGGTACTGAGTGACCAAGATAATGAAGAGTGATGAGGTCCTGAGTGGCCAAGATAATACAGTGATGAGGTACTGAGTGGCCAAGATATCGAAGAGTGATGAGTTACTGAGTGGCCAAGATAACGAAGAGTGATGAGTTACTGAGTGGCCAAGATAACACAGTGATGAGGTACTGAGTGGCCAAGATTACAGAGTGATGAGGTACTGAATGGCCAAGATAACAGAGTGATGAGGTACTGAGTGGCCACGATAACGAAGAGTGATGAGGTACTGAGTGGCCAAGATAACAGAGTGTTGAGGTACTGAGTGGCCAAGATAACGAAGAGTGATGAGGTACTGAGTGGGCAAGATAACAGAGTGATGAGGTACTGAGTGGCCAAGATAACAAAGTGATGAGGTCCTGAGTGGCCAAGACAACGAAGAGTGATGAGGTACTGAGTGGCCAAGATAACACAGTGATGAGGTTCTGAGTGGCCAAGATAACGAAGAGTGATGAGGTCCTGAGTGGCCAAGATAACAGAGTGATGAGGTACTGAGTGGCCAAGATAACGAAGAGTGATGAGGTACTGGGTGGCCAAGATAGCAGAGTGATGAGGTACTGAGTGGCCAAGATAACGAAGAGTGATGAGGTACTGAGTGACCAAGATAACGAAGAGTGATGAGGTCCTGAGTGGCCAAGATAATACAGTGATGAGGTACTGAGTGGCCAAGATATCGAAGAGTGATGAGTTACTGAGTGGCCAAGATAACGAAGAGTGATGAGGTCCTGAGTAGTCAAGATAACAGAGTGATGAGGTACTGAGTGACCAAGATAATACAGTGATGAGGTCCTGAGTGGCCAAGATAACAGAGTGATGAGGTACTGGGTGGCCAAGATAGCAGAGTGATGAGGTACTGAGTGGCCAAGATAATGAAGAGTGATGAGGTACTGAGTGGCCAAGATAGCAGAGTGATGAGGTACTGAGTGGCCAAGATAGCAGAGTGATGAGGTACTGAGTAGCCAAGATAATGAAGAGTGATGAGGTCCTGAGTGGCCAAGATAACGAAGGGTGATGAGTAATCTTTGACTACAATATGCCAGGTTTGTTTCTCTTTACCAACAATAAACAACAACAAAAGACAGGTAAAATAATATGCATAATTTATTTAAAGAAATGATTAAAGTGCACCAAAGAAAATTAAGTAACAAGAGTTCCCTGAAGTTCTGTATGGATCAGCTACAGCAGCAACCGTGTGTGTGTGTGTGTGTGTGTGTGTGCGCGCGCGCGCGCGCCCGTCCATCCGCCCGTCCTTCCGTCCAGTCTGCCGTAAAAGTTGTCCCAGTTGTCAATGAATGCGACTGATATTGACTTGCAATATCTGTCAAGACGGCCATTGACACCAACTGCCCTTGACAACCATTCATTGCCAACTCTACTTCCAGGCAGGACACCACATATGGCAGGGATCCCTCCCTTCATCCTAATACGTTCGATTGCTGTCTTGAACTTATCAAGAAGCTTTTCACTCCTACACCAGCCAATATCGTTGCCTCCTACACTGAGGCAGAAAATGGGTTTGTTCCCATTACCAGACAAGATATTGTCCATCCTGTCAACTATATCCTCCACCCCAGCTCCTGGCAAACATACCCCCATCCTATTTCTATTATTTAGCACAAAAGCTCTATCCAGGTACCTTACCTGGGAATGGCCACCAATTTAGGTTTTCGTACCTTCCTTTCAGCCTTGTCCCTGACTATGCTCACGTCCAATTCGTTAATCAAAGGACTAAAAGTGTTATTACACTTACCTGTTTTCGTTTTCCCTTTGTGTCTTTTTTCACCACCAGTTTGGTCGTTCCTCTCATCACAACCATCCATTCGCCTGTGTCTTCGTCAGACACGGGCTTTCCTTGCCTCTTGTCTTCCTCCTTCATCCTCGTAATCACTTCCTTAATTTCATGTTTTCGTCCTTGATCTTCACTAACTCTAGGCCCTCAGAAGGACACAAACCTGCTCACAACTAACACTAGCCATTACTGACAATTAATCCCCGGGAGCTAAATCGGTCACTAATCACCCAGACTAACCCACCTCAGCTACCCTTCGTCCCGAGACGAGGTGCTACTGCTATCAAGCAGATGAAAAATAACCGGATGAAAGGACTTTTCAACATTAAACGACTCCAGGCAGGAGCAAAGGAGTCAGACGCTTCCATCATTGAACTTCAGTATGTAGACGACCTGAACACCTACGCAGATGCGTATGAACACTTCGGCCTTGAGATGAATACACGTAAGACTCAGATTCTCTTTCAGCCTGCCCCTAGTTCAACCACACCTCCACCATCCATCCAGCTTAACGGTACTACCCTCACTAATGTTTCCCATTTTCAGTACTTTGTCCACCACCGGAGACATCGATGAAGAGATTCAACATCGGATCAGATGCGCATCCCAAGCCTTTGGCAGACTCCGTACCCGTCTCTTCAGCTGTATGGCAGTGACACATGGGTCACACACAGGAGGCACCTCAAGGAACTTGAAACTTTCACCAACGTAGTCTACGTTCCATCCTCCGAGTTCGCTGGGAAGACAAGAGAACAAATGCCAGTATTCTCGCTGACGCCAACTGTAGGAGCATCGAGGCTACCATTATCCATGAACAACTACGTTGGACTGACCATGTTACCCGCATGGGCGACAATAGACTGCCAAAGCACCTACTTTACAATCACGTAACGCTGGCGGGTAGCGGAAAAGGTATAAGGATAGTCTTAAGACAAACCTGAAAAAGTGCCAAATCGACCCCTTCACCTGGGAGTCGATCACTCCACATCGTAACGCTTGGAGGAGCACCACACGAGAAGGTGTCAATACTTTCGAGTTAACCCGACTGCAAACCGAGGAATACAAACGCCAACGCCGGAAAGACGCTGCTGCCACCCTTCCTGCACGAGATGTAGCCCTTCACACATGCAACATCTGTGGACGGCCTTGTCGAACCCGAATCGGCCTCTCGAGTCACTTCAAAGCTCACCAACAAAGAGACATCCTTATTAACTCGTATATTGTATTATAGCTGGATGATCGTCATATTCGATTCCGAGTGACAGCAAAGTAGTAGTAGTAGTAGTGTGTGTGTGCGCGCGCGTGCGTTTGTTTGTGTGCGTTTGTGTGTGTGTGCGTGCTTGTGTGTGTGAGTGTGTAAGTGCGCGTGTGTGTGTGAACGGCTGCACGTGTCTTGAAGAGATGTTCACGACTGTCACATTTCCGCATCAATTATTTTTTTTTAATAGTTTCCTGTTGGACCGAGGTGTGAGAGGAGGGGTGGCGGGTGACAGAGGAGGGGTAGCAGAGGAGGGGTGGCAGAGGAGGGGTAGCGGAGGAGGGGTAGCGGAGGAGGGGTAGCGGAGGAGGGGTAGCGGAGGAAGGGTAGCGGAGGAGGGGTAGCAGAGGAAGGGTAGCGGAGGAGGGGGAGTTATATTGTTATTCGAGTCTATCTTAGTGCACATGACATTATACTCCGGGTTTAAAGGTCTTGTGAGAGCGTGAGTTGTAATTTTCATGTTAGTGTGAATGATGAAGAATGTGGAGTGTGCTGGGGAGGTGTTGTCGTGGCAATTTACCGTGTTTCATAACGTAAATAACACACACACACACACACACACACACACACACACACACACACACTTGCCAAGGAAATGACGGAGACAATTTAATACAAAGAAGTTACATTTCTGTTTAATCGGAAATTATCCCACTCATCTCTTTCCTACTGTACGACGTCTACAGTCATCCCACTCATCCTAGACCTCCCACACATCCTACCTCCCTCTCAACTAGACCTACCACTCAAGACCTACATACTTCTTCTTACCCCACTTCCCTCTCACCTACATATCCCACTCAGGGCCTACACTCTCCTCCCGCCCACTCATCTCACTTTATATACATCTCCAACTCAGAATATAAACTCTGCAATCCCCATTTATGCCTACCCCTTCCGAATCAAACAGACATCTACACTGTATTCCCACTCATCACCATCATCACCACCACCACCACCATCGTCATCATCGCTATCATCATCACCACCACCACCATCGTCATCATCACCATCACCACCACCACCATCGTCATCATCACCATCACCACCACCACCATCGTCATCATCGCTATCATCATCATCATCACCACCACCACCACCACCACCACCACCATCGTCATCATCACCATCACCACCATCGTCATCATCGCTATCATCATCATCACCACCACCACCACCACCATCGTCATCATCACCATCACCACCACCATCGTCTTCATCGCTATCATCATCATCATCACCACCACCACCACCACCATCGTCATCATCACTATCACCACCACCACCACCATCGTCATCATCGCTATCATCATCATCATCACCACCACCACCACCACTATCGTCATCATCGCTATCATCATCACCACCATCGTCATCATCGCTATCATCATCATCATCACCACCCACCACCACCACCACCACCACCACCATCGTCACCATCATCACCCTCATCGTCATCGTCACCACCCTCATCGTCACCATCACCATCGTCACCATCACCACCATCATCATTACAAACATCACCACCATCATCTTAACTAACATCACCATCATCGTCACCATCACCACTATCGTAATCGTCACCTCTACCATATCTATAATCATCACCACAATCACCATCATCACCACCATTATCGTCATCGTCACCATCCTCTCTCTCTCTCTCTCTCTCTCTCTCTCTCTCTCTCTCTCTCCAAGGCCAGCCAAGTAGGACATAAGGATAACCTAACTCCCTCACTCTCACCTGTTCAATTATCTATTTTGAGACAGATTTTTAGAGTAAGATTTCTTTATTCAAATTTATGAGTAAAAATAAATCTCTAAGTTAAATATTCTGAAGTGATTTTTTTACTCATATGATATCAGTAAGACCATTTGAATTAAATTTATTCTAAGTGCAAATTATAAAAACAAATTTACTCAGAACCTGACTTATAAACATTCTGACTCACATACAGTGAAATTCATATACAGTGGTACTCACAAACACCGACTCACATATCCTGAAACAAACACTGTCAAACACCGACTCACATATCCTGAAACAAACACTGTCAAACACCGATTCACATATCCTGAAACAAACACTGTCAAACACCGATTCACATATCCTGAAACAAACACTGTCAAACACTGACTCAATATCATCGGCTCAAAATCAATGAAACAAATACTGACTTGCGCAAAAAAATTGACTCAAACAGGAAAATCGAGAAAAAATTCCTAGTTAAAAAAAATAATTTTGTTTAGTAAAATGTAAACTTTTTTTTATAAATCTGTAAACAAAAATAGGGTAAAAATGCTGGGACACACACACACACACACACACACACACACACACACACACACACGCAGACACACACACACGCACACACGCACACGCACACGCACACACGCACAGACACACTCACAGACACACACACACGCACACTGTCTATTACTCAACGGTGAATAGTCTGTTACGTTTATATAAATTGATTGACTAATAGACGACGATAAAAAAGATTAAATGAAGTAATGAAAATGATACATAGACGAGGCAACTGATATAATAACTAGATATTAGACTTTTAAGACAATGTGTAGTGACTTGTAGGCAATTAATTAAATGTTGAGGTTGAGGTTTATACATGGAGATGACATTCAGTGTGTGTGTGTGTGTGTGTGTGTGTGTGTGTGTGTTTGTTTAATAGTCGAATCCAAACAATGTGAAAATACTTATGGTCTAATAAATACGATAATGCACTGTACATATACAGTGTAAAGGAACATACGGGTAAGTTAAGTAGATTTTAATATTTACAAAGTTACAACATGACGCCCGACCCGACCCGACCCGACCCGACCTGACCTGACCTTTATTTACTACACGCATTTATCTTAGATGTTCAAAAGTGCATTAACACATAACATCAATACAACATTCACCAACATCTTCTGAACTTATTTTGTTTAATGTGGTGAATAAATGTTAGATTATGTGTGCGAGTATAGCCTACTTACGAATGCTCACCTATGACGTCACAGTTTGTTGGAAAAGCGATATGTCGAGGAGGGGGTAAGGTAATTTTTTTTTAATCAGTTAATTTTTGTGGTTATTTCTCCATGGAACTTTTTTTCTTTCATCAGAAATGAATAAAAATGAGCATTTGTTTCGCCTAACCAGTCAACCAGTCCAGCTTAAACATCGTAGTTGTGAATATTATGAATCAAAGTTCGATATACTTGTACAAATACAACTATGGACCGCTATCTGTAGGTAGAGTTTTCCTAAAATATATGCAGATGTTTTTTCCTGGATTGGTGGAATTTAACTGAGCAGTCTCTCTCTCTCTCTCTCTCTCTCAGGTAGAAAGCGGGAGGACACAGGGCGTTGCTGGCCAGGCCAGTGGAGCGAAACGGCCGGGTGGCTGACGGGTCGTGACGGAGGTTACTTTATCGCAAGTGAGACCCGGACCCGACCTGGCCCACTCAAGCTACCCGACCCACTCAAGCTACCCGACCCGACCTGGCCCACTCAAGCTACCCAACCCACTCAAGCTACCCGACCCACTCAAGCAACCCGACCCGACCTGGCCCACTCAAGCTACCCAACCCACTCAAGCAACCTGACACGACATGATCCACTCAAGCAACCTGACACGACCTGACCCAACCAAGCTACCCGACCCGACCTGACCCACTCAAGTTACCCGACCCGACCTGACCCACTCAAGCTACCTTACTCGATCCGATCCAACCTGACCCACTCACGTTTCCTGACCCGAATCAACCTGACCCACTCATGCTACCTCACCCGACCTGACCCACTCAAGCTACCTTACTCGATCCGATCCAACCTGACCCACTCACATTTCCTGACCCGATCAATGCTGCCCGACTCCACCTGACCCACTCACAATGTCCGACCTGAACTGACCCACTGACGTTCCTGACCCGATCCATGCTACCCGGCCCGACCTAACCTGATCCACTCATGTAACCAAACCTGACCTGACCCACTCACGTTTCCTAACCCGACCTGACCCGCTCACATTTCCTAACCCGACCCGACCTGACCCGACCTCCTTTCGCTACCAGACCTGATCCCTCCTATGTTAACCAGAACCGACCTGATCACTCAAACCAAATGCCATCCGAGCAATCAGACTGACATTATACACGCTATCCCTGTTGACCATAACTTGTGTGTGTGTGTGTGCGTGCGTGTGTGATTGCGTGCTTGTGCGTGCTTGTGCGTGTGTGTGTTTGCGCATGTGTACGTGCGTGCGTGCGTGCGTGCGTGAGTGCGTGCGTGTATCGATACACCTGCATCCCGACACAATTACCTCCAACACACCTGCCTCCCGACACAATTACCTCCAACACACCTGCCTCCCGACACAATTACCTCCGACACACCTGCCTCCCGACACAATTACCTCCGACACACCTGCCTCCCGACACAATTACCTCCGACACACCTGCCTCCCGACACAATTACCTCCGACACACCTGCCTCCCGACACAATTACCTCCGACACACCTGCCTACCGACACAATTACCTCCGACACACCTCTAATTAATGACAATTAATGCTAAAATATCAGTCGTCGATTATAATCGACGACTGATATTTTAGCAACAAAAGTGAAGAAAAAAAATCATATTATTGTCGTCGTCGTTGTTGTTTGTGGCCGTTTTATTTGACATTACTGTTGCCACTGTGTCGCCGTACCTACTATTAATACCGTTGTCATTACTGTTATATAAATGGTTCTTGTCGCTTGCCAGGCTTACCGCTACTACTGTAATTTATTTTTTTCTTTCGGTGTTAGTGTTGCTGTAATTATTTCCCGTCCGTCCGTCGGTCCGTCCGTCCGTGTGTGTATCTGTTTGTGTGTGTGTGGGGGGGGGGGATCTTAGACCCGTTAACGCCCTCAGACCTCTGTTAACGCCTCAGACCTCCGTTAACGCTCCCAGACCTCCGTTAACGCCCCCAGACCTCCGTTAACGCCCCCAGATCTCTGTTAAAACCCCAGATCTCCGTTAACGCCTCCAGACC
Organism: Homarus gammarus; assembly: GCA_958450375.1. NCBI lineage: Eukaryota > Metazoa > Arthropoda > Malacostraca > Decapoda > Nephropidae > Homarus > Homarus gammarus. The sequence goes on from CAUDMG010002538.1 coordinate 1,418,716, forward strand.
TCTGTTAATGCTCCCTAGACCTCCGTTAACGCCACCAGACCTCCGTTAACGCCCCCAGATCTCTGTTAACGCTCCCAGACCTCCGTTAACGCCCCCAGACATCCGTTAATGCCCCCAGATCTCTGTTAAAACCCCAGATCTCCGTTAACGTCCCCAGACCTCCGTTAACACTCCCAGACCTCCGTTAATGCTCCCTAGACCTCCGTTAACGCTCCCAGACCTCCGTTAACGCCCCCAGACCTCCGTTAACGCCCCCAAATCTCTGTTAAAACTCCAGATCTCCGTTAACGTCCGCAGACCTCCGTTAACACTCCCAGATCTCCGTTAACGTCTCCAGACCTCCGTTAACGCCCCCAGACCTCCGTTAACGCCACCAGACCTCCGTTAACGTCCACAGACCTCCGTTTACGCCACCAGACCTCCGTTAACGCCACCAGACTTCCGTTAACGTCCCCAGACCTCCGTTAACGTCCCCAGACCTCCGTTAACGCCCCCAGACCTCCGTTAACCCCCCCAGACCTCCGTTAACGCCACCAGACCTCCGTTAACGTCCCCAGATCTCTGTTAACACTCCCAGACCCATTAACGCCTCCAGACCTCCGTTGACGTCCCCAGACTTCCGTTAACGCTCCCAGACCTCCTTTAACGCCCCCAGACCTCCGTTAACGCCACCAGACCTCCTTTAACGCCCCCAGATCTCCGTTAACGTCCCCAGACCTCCGTTAACGCCCCCAGACCTCCTTTAACGCCCCCCAGACCTCCGTTAACGCCCCCAGACCTCCGTTAACGCTCCGAGACCTCCGTTAACGCCCTCAGACCTCCGTTAACGCCCCAAGGCCTCCGTTAACGCCCCCAGACCTCCGTTAACGCCCCCAGACCTCCGTTAACGTCCCCAGACCTCCGTTAACGCCACCAGATCTCCGTTAACGTCCCCAGACCTCCGTTAACGTCCCCAGACCTCCGTTAACGCCCCCAGACCTCCGTTAACGCCACCAGACCTCCGTTAACGGCCCCAGATCTCTGTTAACACTCCCAGACCCGTTAACGCCTCCAGACCTCCGTTGACGTCCCCAGACCTCCGTTAACGCCTCCATACCTCCGTTAACGCCCTCAGACCTCCGTTAACGCCCCCAGACCTCCGTTAACGCCCCCAGACCTCCGTTAACGCCCCCAGACCTCCGTTAACGCTCTCAGACCTCCGTTAACGCCCTCAGACCTCCGTTAACGCCCCCAGACCTCCGTTAACGCCCTCATACCTCCGTTAACGTCCCCAGATCTCCGTTAACACTCCCAGACCCGTTAACGCCTCCAGACCTCCGTTGACGTCCCCAGACCTCCGTTAACGCCTCCATACCTCCGTTAACGCCCTCAGACCTCCGTTAGCGCCCCCAGACCTCCGTTAACGCCCCCAGGCCTCCGTTAATGCTCCTTAGACCTCCATTAATGCCCCCAGACCTATGTTAATCCCAAAGACCTTCGTTAATCCTCTAGACCTTTGTTAATGTCTCCAGCCTCGGTTAATGCCCTCAGACTGCCGCTAATCACCCTCCTAAATATCCTGTTGATGTACGTTATTCCCCGCTTACGCCATCCCCTTATCTCGGCGGAACAACAGGGCGAGAAATTTACCAATCGTGATTACGGGTCGTGTCAGGTATATCCGTGTATTTAGTTGGAAACCTTCCAACCTTCGGGAAAATCCGCACAAAAAGAAACAAAAAAATTCAATTAGTATTTGTTATAGTAGGCATTCGTAAAAAAAAAGTGTTTGGAAAGAAGCGTATACAGTTTTTGGGAAGATACACCAGGCGTTCTGAAAATAAACTAAAAAGGGAATATGAATTTGGAATTATGGAAGCTCTGCGTTCGGAGTCATGTTACACTAATGGCTCGAAATGAAACGCCTGAGTGTTGAAAAGAAGCACTCAGGTATTGGAAAGAAGCGTCGGTTATTCAAACATTACGCAAAAGAAACAAGTAGGTGGTCTTGAAGATGCTCTCTGAGTTTGGGAAAATCCATAACATAACAAAATCGGTATTTGTACTTCTCGGAATTTTGTATGATACGTGACATCCGCAGGAACCGTGAAATCCGTGGGAAGTGGGAGTGTTGTGTTGCTGATGGGAAATGTTTGGGTTATACTGTCACGCTCAGAAGAGACAGGAGGTTTATTTACAAGGAGGTCTCTTGTGGGGTGATGACGACGTCCGCGGATAATGGCAGAAATGTGTGAGAGAGAGAGGAAAGAAGGAGGGAAGAAGAGAATGAGGGAAGGAAGGAAGGAGGGAGAGACAAAGGAAGGAAGGAAGGAGAGACAAAGGAAGGAAGGAAGGAAGGAGGAAGTAAGGAAAGAAGGAGGGAAGGAAAGAAGGAAGGAAGGAGGAAGAGAGGGAGAGACAAAGGAAAGAAGAAAAAAGGAAGGAGGGAAGGAGGAAGTAAGGAAAGAAGGGGGAAGGAAAGAAGGAAGGAAGGAGGAAGAGAGGGAAAGAAAAAGGAAAGAAGAGAAAAGGAAGGAAGGAAGGACGGGAAGAATCAGGGAGGGACACAAAGAAGAGAAAAGGAAGGAAGGAAGGGAAGAATCAGGGAGGGACACTCGACATAACCCATTGACCTAGATCGCGTTTACATCTTAAATTGCAGACAGAGTCATGCCTGAATCATGACCAGTGTACTACGAATCTTATTATTATTATTATTATTATTATTATTATTATTATTATTATTATTCCCCGTCTCAGGAATGATAGAACGGGGAAGATATAGCAATCAGTGTGTAAATATGTTAGTATGCAAAATCAGCTCATCCATTGTTATTGTTTTGTTTTCATAACGGGATTTCAGTCAACTTGGTACGAATGGTAATGATGCGTATAGGCCAAGATGGTCATTCTGCTTCGTTGGCTCCGTTCGTCCGTTCATACAAGGCGCCCAGTACAAGTATCAACTAACTCCATTTCAGTTATTTTTTTCTGGGTTAATTTCTAAAGTTGAAAAAAAAAAAGGAAAGTTGTTGTAATCGAAAAATAAAATGTCTTGTGGTTCTTTAATTAATGTATTTATTTTCTACCCAACTCGTAAAAGACGCCCACGGAAAAACAATAAAATGATTTCATATGACAAGACTTATTACAAAGGGTAGTGAAGTACCGGGTGATGAGTAAAGTGCCAGTAGATTGTGTCGATAATCAGTCAAGTATTTCTACATAGTGTGTTTCATCTCTGTCACGGTGTTCTTTGGGTTAGTAGGACACCTTGAAATAGACCCCAGTTAAACTCTAGGATACTGGGGATAGTAGGGTCCCTTAAAATAGTCCCCAGTTAAATTCTAGGATACTGGGGATAGTAGGGTCCCTTAAAATAGTCCCCAGTTAAACTCTAGGATACTGGGGATAGTAGGGTCCCTTAAAATAGTCCCCAGTTAAATTCTAAGATACTGGGGATAGTAGGGTCCCTTAAAATAGTCCCCAGTTAAATTCTAGGATACTGGAGGAGAAGCAGGACCCTTAAAATAGTCCCTAGGTGAACACATATGAAGGATACTCCCAAAACCTCGACATCTCTCAGGGCCAGCGTGGAAATACCCTTACCCTCCCTCGACGGGTCCAAAAATGCGTCGACTTCCGCCAAATACGTGATTTCCCCCCCATCATGTGTTCCTCCTCTCCCTCCCTGGGCAGTCCTTTGCGCGGCTTTTCCAACTTATGATAATTATTCACCTCCCACCTCCCATCAGCCTTGAGGGAACTGGACTACAACAAGGACCTGGTTCTCTTAAAATCCGTGT